>PVLD010006386.1:0-101264 GCA_004027595.1 Dinomys branickii | reverse complement strand
TCAACACCCAAAAATCAATAGCATTCCTGTACACGAACAACAAACAGACTGAGAGAGAAATTGAGGAAACCATACCTTTTACAATAGCAACCAAGAAATTGAAATACTTAGGAATCAATCCAACAAAGAATGTGAAAGATTTATTCAGTGAAAACTACAGTACTCTGAAAAAGGAGATTGAAGAGGACTTCAATAAATGGAAAAACATACCATGCTCATGGTTAGGAAGAACTAACATTGTAAAAATGGCCATACTACCAACATTGTTGTACAGATTCAATGCAATTCCCATTAAACTACCATTAGCATACCTCACAGATCTAGAGAAAATATGCCTCAAATTCATCTGGAACCAGAAAAGACTCAGAATAGCAAAAGCAATCTTGGGCCACAAGGGCAAGTCAGGTGGAATCACAATCCCTGACCTGAAATTGTACTACAAAGCTACTGTAATAAAATCAACCTGCTACTGGCTAAAAAACAGACCTGAGGATCAATGGAACAGACTGGAAGATGCAACCATAATGAAAAAGCCACTCAGCTACCTAATATTTGACAAAGGGGTCAACCAAACCCACTGGAAAAAAGAAGGCCTGTTCAATAAATGGTGCTGGAAAAACTGGCTTTCCTCTTGCCGAAAACTGAAAATAGACCCCAGTCTATCACCATGCACCAAACTCAGGTCAAAATGGATCACAGACCTCAACATTAAAACAGAAACTCTAAATCTATCGGAAGAGAAAGTAGGTAAAAATCTTGAAGACATAGTAGTAGGCAGAGACTTCATGAACAAAAATGACACTGCAAGGGAAACACTTCAATGAATCAATAATTGGGACTTCATTCTACTGAAAAGTTTTTGCACATCTAAAGAAATCACCAGCAAAGTAAAAAGAAAACCCACAAATTGGGAAAATATCCTAGCTTGCTGTCCCTCACACAAAGGTCTTCTATCTAGAACATACAAAGAATTAAAAAACATGTACCTTTCCAAATTGAAAGACCCAATCCTGAAATGGGCATGTGATATGAATACACACTTCTTAGATAAAGAAATACAAATGGCAAAGAAATATATAAGAAAATGTTCCTCATCCTTAGTCATTCGAGAAATGCAAATAAAAACAACATCGAGATTTCACCTCACCCCAGTAAGACTGGACAGTATAAAAAAGTCATCCAATAACAGATGCTGGCGAGGCTGTGGAGAAATAGGGACTCTATTACACTGCTGGTGGGAATGCAGACTGGTGCAACCACTGTGGAGAGCCGTTTGGAGATTTCTCAGCAAACTAGGTCTAGAGGTTCCATTCAAACCAGCTATTCCCCTTCTGGGTATTTTCCCAAAAGATCTGAAAACATCATATCACTCTGATATATGTGCACCCATGTTTATAGCAGCACAATTTGTAATAGCTAAAATGTGGAAGCAACCCAAGTGTCCATCCACAGAAGACTGGATTAAATAATTGTGGCATTTTTATATAATGGAATATTACTCAGCTATAAAGAAAGACAGTTTTGGGGACTTTGTAGGCAAGTGGTCAAAACTGGAGTCCATACTCATAAGTGAAATAAATTAGTGGTACATGTGCAGGCAACGTATTGTATCACTGGTGTAAGAACCTGAGGGTGGGAATATAAACTAAGAGACATGAAGGAAATCTGTTGAAAAACAAAGAACAGATGGGACGAGGGAAAGGAGAAAAGAAAGAGACAAAAATGTATGTATGTATATATGAATATACATATATGCAGGTGGGTTAACATGATTCTACTATTGTATTATATCACTTAATGCTAATGAATAATTGATGACTGGTTATTTGATCAATCTTGTATGTCTGTGTGTGTTATCCTGAACACACACTTCAAAGTTATCAATATGCAAAGCAGCAACTATTGGTGTTTTTTTTTTTGTTTTTTTTTCTTTGGTGTTTTTTTGTGTGTGTTTTTCTGTTCGTGAGAGGATTAATTGTCTGACCAATTTTGCATGTCTGTATCTGGGTTCATATATATACACTTCGAGGATATCAATAGGTAAAGCAACAACCACTGTTGAGCCCATGTCACCTTGTCTGTAGATCAGTTTTGATTGTACTATTTTTTATGCTAATTTGTGTCTGTGTGTTAATATGTTTTTGTGCTTTTATTTTCTTAAAAATTAAAAAAAAAGGAAAAAAATACTCTCTAGCTCTGTCTAGAGGGCAGAATGAAGTGAAGGAGATAATATTTACATGTAATTAATGGAAAGCTATTGTTGTAGAAAGATACAACAACAGCAGGAATATCAAGCAATCAAATAATATAGAATCATCAGAACTTCATGGCCAGAACTGGGGTAGAGTGCAGCGATACAGCACTTGCCCAGCATATAATGAGGTTCTGGATTCAATCCACAGTACCACAACCAGGACAACAACAACACTCAGTCACTAGTTGGACAGACAATAAAGGATAAAGTCAAGCAAGAAGCCAAGGTTAATAGGATGTTCTCACTCAGAGTGACAGCATGGGACTTGCTTCCATCAGTTGAGATAGGAACTGTATGCAAAGTAGAACGCGCACGTGTGTGTGCATGTATTATACCAGGGGCTGGCTGATGCAATGTAAAGGGTGAAGATTCATGAGAGCAATTGGAATTTTGAATACTTACGAAGTAATAAGTCTTAGAAAAAAGGATATTAAAGGTGTACATTTCATGGAAGGTAGAACATAAATATTTAAAGACATGAACAGATGAATCTATCCGGACAGAATGAATAGAATGGAGAGAAATAAAGGTCAAAGACAGAAGACCGGGAAACAATTCACCTTAAAATTGAGCAAGACAAAAAGCAGTAAAGAAGCTCAAGGGAATAGCAAACTCTTTTTTTAAAATTTTTTTAAAAGTATGAAAAGCAAACAAAACAACAACAGCAAAAGGAAAACATTAACAAAAAGACACAAAGTAGCACAAGAGCAGTACGATCAAATTTGAATTACAGACAAAGTGACAGGGAATCACCAATGGTTGCTGCACCACACATTGCTAACTTCAAAGTGCATGTTTCTGAAATCACATATAGACATACAATCTTGATCAAACAATCATGAACTGTTCTTTACCATAAAGTGACACAGGTCAACAGCGGCACCAGATTAGCCATCCTGCATATGCACACATAGATACATATCTGACCCTTTCTTCCCTTTCCTCCTCCCCTCATCCCACCTGCTCCCTACCTTTGAGCAGATTCCCTTCACACCCCCAATCCACATTCTCATCTTCAGATTCCTACACCAGAGATACAGTATGCTGCCTGCACAGGAACCTCTGATTTATTTCACTTATGAGTACAGTGTCCAGTTGTGACCATTTGCCTACAAAGGCCCCCAAATCTGTCCTTCTTCATAGCTGAGTAATATTCCATTATATAAAAATTCCACATTTTTTAAATCCAGTCCTCTGTGGATGGACATTTGGGTTGCTTCCACAATTTAGCTATTACAAATTGTGCTGCTATAAACATGGGTGCACATATATCATGCTGATAGGATGCTTTCAGATCTGGGAAAATACCCAGAAGAGGAATAGCTGCATTGAATGGGACCTCTAGACCAAGTTTGCTAAGGAATCTCCAAACTGATCTCCACAGTGGTTTCACCAGTCTGCATTCTCACCAACTGTGAAGAAGAGTTCCTATTTCTCCACAGCCTTGCCAGCATTTGTTATTGGATGATTTCTTAATGGTGGCAAATCTTACTGGGGTGAGATGAAATCTCAGTGTTGTTTTTATTTGCATTTCTCGAATGACTAAAGGTGTAGAACATTTTCCCATATATTTATTTTTCTTTGTATTTCTTTATCTGAGAAGTGTGTATTCATCTCAGATGCCCATTACTGGATTGGGTCTTTGAATTTGGACAGGTTCATGGTTTTTAATTCTTTGTATGTTCTAGATAGAAGACCCTTGTCCGATGGACAGCCAGCTAGGATTTTTGCCCAATTTGTGGGTTTTCTTTTTACTCTGCTGGTGATTTCTTTAGATGTGCAAAAACTTTTCAGTAAAATGAGGTCTCAGTTATTGATTCTTTGAAGTGTTTCCCTTGCAGTTTCATTTTTGTTCATGAAGTCTCTGCCTACTCCTATGTCTTCAAGATTTTTACCTACTTTCTCTTCCAATAGATTTAGAGTTTCTGTTTTAATATTGAGGTCTGTGATCCATTTTGACCTGAGTTTGGTGCATGGTGATAGACTGGGGTCTATTTTCAGTTTTTGGCAAGAAGAAAGCCAGTTTTTCCAGCACCATTTATTGAACAGGCCTTCTTTTTTCCAGTGGGTTTGGCTGACCCCTTTGTCAAATATTAGATAGCTGAGTGGCTTTTTCGTTGTGGTTGCATTTTCCAGTCTGTTCCATTGATCCTCAGGTCTGTTTTTTAGCCAGTACTGGGTTGATTTTATTACCGTAGCTTTGTAGTATATCTTCAGGTCAGGGATTGTGATTCCACCTGACTTGTCCTTGTGGCCCAAGATTGATTTTGCTATCCTATGTCTCTTCTGGTTCCAGATGAATTTAAGGCATGTTTTCTCTAGATCTGTGATGTATGTTAATAGTAGTTTAATGGGAATAGCATTAAATCTGTATAACAATTTTGGTAGTATGGCCATTTTCACAGTGTTGGGTCTTCCTAACCATGAGCAGGGAATGTTTTTCCATTTATTGAAATCTGCATCAATCTCCTTTTTCAGAGTACTGTAGTTTTCATTGAGTAAATCTTTTACATCCTTTGTTAGATTGATTCTTAAATATTTCAATTTCTTGGATGCTGTTGTAAATGGTACGGTTTCCTTAATTTCTGTCTCAGACTGTTTGTTGCTCATGTATAGGAATGCTATTGATTTTTGGGTGTTGACTTTTTATCCAGCTACTCTGTTGAATTTGTCTATTAATTGAAGGAGTATTGTGGAGTTTTTGGGGTCTTCCATATAGAGAATCATGTCATCTCCAAATAGTGATATTTTTACTTCTTCCTTTCCTATCCATTTTCCTTTTATTTCTCTATTTTGTCTTTGCTCTGCCTAATACTTCCAGAACTATGCTGAATAGGAGTGCTGACAGTGGACCTCCTTGTCTTGTTCCTGAATTAAAGTGAAAGCTTTCAGTTTTTGTTCATTTATTATGATGTTGGCTGTTGGTTTTTCAGATGACTTTGATCATACTGAGATAAAGGCCATCTAGTCCTATTTTTTCTGGGGTTTTTAACATGAATGCATGTTAGACTTTATCAAAAGCTTTTTCCACATCTATTGAGATGATCATGTGATTTTTGTCTTTGACTCTATTGATATGATGTGTTACATTAATTGATTTGCAAATATTGAACCACCCCTGTATTCCTGGAATAAATCCAACCTGGTCATGGTGTATAATTTTCCTTATGATTTGCTGCATTCTATTTGCTAGTATTTTATTGAGTATCTTTGCATCTATGTTCATTAGGGAGATTGGCGTATAGTTCTCTTTCTTAGCTGGGTCCTTCTCTCATTTTGGTATCAGTGTAATACTTGCATCCAGAAATGGGTTAGGGAGAGCTGCTTTCTTTTCCATTTCATTGAAGAGTTTGAAGAGTGTTGACATTAAATCTTCACTGAATGTTTTATAGAATTCTGCTGTGAATCCATCAGGGCCTTGGATTTTCTTTGTCTGTAAGTTTTTAATGACATTTTCTATCTCATTAATTGATATTGGGTTTTTCAGGATTTTTCTAACTTCCTGATTCAATTTTGGTAGTTCGTACATTTCTAGGAATCTGTCCGTTTCTTCTGAATTTTCTAACCTATGGGAGTAAAGATTTTCAAAGTAGGTATTAATGATCCTTTGAATTTCTGTGAGATCTGCAGTGATTTCATCCTTTTCATTCCTTATTGCATGAATTTGAATTCTTTCTTTTTTTAAAGTTTGGCTGGGGTTTATCAATTTTATTTATTCTTTCAAAGAACCAGCTCTTTGATTTATTTATTTTTTGTAGAGTTTTCTTCATCTCAATTGCATCCATTTCTGCCCTGAATTTTATAATCTCCTTCCTTCTTCGGGCTTTTGGTTTGACATGTTCTTCTTTTTCTAAAAGTCTGAGGTGTAGCATTAGGCTATTTATTTGCTCTCTTTCTGTTTCCTTTATATGTGAGTTCATTGCTATAAATTTCCCTCTGAGGATTGCTTTCATTGCATCCCACAGATTCTGGTAGGTTGTATTTGCATTTTCATTTGTTTGCAGGTGTTTTTTAAACTTCTTCTTTAATTTCTTGTGTGACCCATTGGTTATTCAGGAGGTTGTTGTCTAATTTCTAAGTGTTTATGGGATTCTTTGGAGTTCCCTTTGTCATCAATTTCCAATCTCATTGCACTGTGGTCAGATAATACAAATGGGATAGTATCAATTCTTTTGCATTTCAGTAGGTTTCCTCTATGGGCTAGAATGTGGTCTATTTTAGAGAAAGACCCATGTGTAGCTGAGAAAAATGTGTATTCTGATGTTGTGGGGTGGAGCACTCTGTATACATCTACCAAGTCTGTTTGTTCGCACCTGTGGTTCAGGTCTGTTATTTCTTTGCATAGTTTTTGGCCAGTGGACCTGTCTCTTTGCATCAAAGGGGTGTTTAAGTCCCCTACTACAATAGTGTTATTAATTATTTGGTTCTTCATGTCTGTTAAGATTTGACTTATAAAGCTTGGTGCTCCAGTATTTGGTGCATAAATGTTTAGGATTGTTATCTCCTCCTCTTGCAGCTTTCCCCTAACTAGTATGTAATGGCCTTCTTTATCCCTTTTGATTGTTTTTGGTTTGAAGTTTACATTGTCTGCAAACATAATAGCTACCCCTGCTTTTTTCTGGGAACCTGTTGCGTGGAGAATTCCTTTCCATCCTTTAACTTTCAGCCTGTGGATTTCCTTTTGAGTAAAATGTGTTTCCTGTATACAGCATATTGTTGGATTTTGTTTCTTAATCCACTCTGCCAGTCTGTTTCTTTTGACTGGTGAATTGAGGCCATTTACATTAATGGTTATAACTGTTATATGTTGGCTTATTCTTGTCATGCTATTTACTTGTTGCTTTCCTATTTTTGCTATCTGTTTACTTGCTTGTTCTGCTTAAAGCTTCCTTTCTATTGCTATTCTTGAGATTGTGGTCTCTTTTTTATCTGTCAAGAATTTCTTTTAGTGCTTTTTGTAATGTTGGTTTGGCACTCATGCAGTTCTTCAGTTGTTCTTTGTTGTGGAAATATTTTATTTCTCCATGGAATTTGAAGGATAGTTTTGCAGGATACATCAGTCTGGGTTGGAAGCTGTTTTGTTTCAGAATGTCTAATACCTCACTCCAAGCTCTTCTTGATTTCATGGTTTGTGTTGAGAAGACTACTGTGATTCTGATGGGCTTTCCTTTATAGGTGATCTGTTTCTTTTCTCTAGCTGCTTTTAATATTGTGTTCTTTTGCTGGATGTCTGGGATCTTGACTATTATCTGTCTGGGTGTGGCTTTATTTGGGTTATAGCGTTTTGGGTTTCTATATGCTTCGTTTACCTGCACTTCAGTATCTCTTACCGTGTTTTGGAAATTTTCTGCTATTATTTCTGCAAATATTCTTTTTTGTATCATTTGTGTTCTCTCCTGCTGTTTCATTGATTCCTATTATTAAAATATTATTTCTTTTTGCCTCATCTTGGAGCTGTTGGATTTGTTTTTCCTGGATCCTTGATGACTTGAAGAGATCCTTCCTTTCACGGTCAGTAGCTGCCATGCTGTCTTCAAGATCTGAAATTCTGTCTTCAGCTTCACTGAAGCAATTTTGCAAGCTTTCAGTGGAAGTTTTCAATTCCTGGCAATCTCTTTGAGTCTGTTTCATGCGCTCTAATTCATTCCTAAATTGTTCATGTGACGTTTCCATTTGTTTCCTATATTCTTCTATTCTTTTATCTGTTTCTTCTCTATGTGTGTGGAGCATTTCTTCCATTATTATTTTCACTTTATTTTTTGCCTGAGAGATTATTTCTGCTTTAATCACTTCTATGGCCTGATGGAGTTGTTTCTTTACTTCAGATGTGATCGTTTCTGAAATTGCAGGTATGTGACTTCCTAGTTCTGCTATATCATTGTTTCTTGGACTTGTTCTGGGTGGGGTTGAGTTCTGCGGCTGCGTTTTGCTCCTCTGCCTTGTTATTTTGGATGTTAGATGAAAAATGTTGAGATACACACTACCCACGCAGCTCACAGATGACTAGCAACCCTAGTTTATCTGGATATCAAACTTATCCCCAGATGTTAGCTGACCATGAAGCATTGGGCCTAGGAACCCCAGACAATTGCTGAGGTGCCAGGCTCAGATCCTACCGGTGATGGTGGGGGAAAGTTGTCTTGCTGGGCAGAGCACTGGCGTGCATCTTACCTGTCAAAGGTCTGCTGCAAAGCCTGCTCTACTGTCAGCATGAAGTTGGGCTCCCTCTCTGAGGGAAACTTCGAGAAAGTCTAGCAGGCGCTGCTGCTCTGGTGGAGTTTATTCACCCTGCTAGAGTCTCACGGGAAAAGCTGGTCCCGAGCTGGTCTAGCACTCTGCTGGAAAGTGGCACGGGCGTGGGCTCTGTAATGGTGCCCAGGGCCAGTCAGAGCAAGGTGTACTTCGGGAATGCTGCTCCCTTAGTTCCACTGAGCTCGTCTGGCGCTCTGTGGGAACGTGGCGTCAGGAGTAGTAAACTCTTTCTGAGGATGAGTTAGTGAATCCTTTCTGCCTACAGAAATCTGAAGCATTGCACACTTTTATGTCAGTGTATAGATTCAATAAATGTCCGTTTATGTTATTATTCTCCATGAGTGTGAAGATTAAAACCATTTTTTTCAAAAATGTTTCCTAGTTTTCAATATCCATTTTCACTTACTTCTCTCTAGTTATATAATACAGCCTTAACACCCAGAGGAAAGAAAATCTGGTTTATGCAATGCCTCATAGGATATTGAGCACAGCTGATGAGAAACACACGAATAAAACACTACTTTGGGAGGTATTTTTATCTCCAAGGTTATTTCTAGCTTATATTAAAATATTCAGATCATTATTTTTTTAAAAGTGGCTTTGAGAAAACAGTGCATTGATGCAGGTCACATACCAAGGATATGGGACCGAGCCAGATGGCACAGTCTGGAGTCAGTGCACTGTGACAATGAATGTATTTCTTCCTGAGAAAGTCAGAATTATTCATAGACCATCTTTTCTGTATCATGTTAATCTTGTCTTGTTTTATTTTAAAAGCCATGGTCACCTTTGATACATGTTTTATCTGCTTTGGTTATAGAATTATCACTTAATATCCAGGTAATCATGAAAAATCCCACCTATATATTTGGTATAGATGTGTTCATCATTATATAGAGCTATTGAATAACTTTTCTGCTTAGTATCTTATTTCATGGATATTTTTCTCCTTCTTAAAAAGATATTTGAAAAAAATGAAAAAGATAAAGAGTAATTCAAGCATTCCTGATCACAATGACTTCATCTTCCAAAAAGGATGTGGAAAAAGAAGAGCAGTTATTTAGAGCAAGTAGAAGAGAGCCATAAATGTAAAAGCAGGCATAAATTAAACAGGAAAACAGGACAGAAAAAAAAAAAGAGACAAATCTAGAAACCGGAAACTATTTTGAACATTTATAAAAACCTAGCTAGACTGTTCACAGAGGAGGGGAGGGAGGAGGGAGAGACAGAGAGACAGAGAGAAAGAGAGAAAAAGGATGAATGTGCTTTGAGAGGGATGCTATTAGGAATGAAAAGTGAGAGAGCATGGTACAACAATTACAGACTTACAAGAACAAAAAGTATATTATGAACAGCTTAGATATAAGGCAAGATTTTTTAAGTTTCCACAAAGACACAGTACCACAGTAGTACAGGAGGTAGGTGGTGTGCCACATCAGGTTTAAGACCTGGGGAGGGGTTGTGAGTCTTATCTTTACCACAATTACGGGTATGACGGGTAGTTTGAAATCAGTTAGGATGGAGGATTATAACCCCAGAAGTGGGAGAGCATTACAGATTGGAACTCCTTTTTTGGCCCACAGAGATAGTTTACCAGCACACCACTGTCAAGAAGCATTGTGTTTTAGTACTGGACAGGACATCTGAGGTAACACAGGGGCTTTGGAAAGGTAACATGTACTTGTCGCTCAGTGAAGCCAAGAGAGCTGATGATCCCTATTAAAGTGGAAATTGACTGAATCATTGAAATGGAGCTAAGATTTTAGTTACAATGAGATTTAAAATGATTTAAACATATTAAAGGAAAAATAAATTTGTTTGGAGTGGAGAAAATATTTCATAAATAGTGGTGATATTGTACAACACTGTAAACATAGTTAACATCAGCAAATTATACACTTAAATTTATAAAGGTACATTTCATTATATATATATATGTATGTATGTATGTATGTATATTTATTTAATATGGTAAAACATTTAAAAGCAAAAAGAAGGAATGTAATTGAATTACTTCTGGTTGGGTTGTAGATGATACACTTGACCTACAGCTTGGATTGATGAATATAATAAGATTCTACTTGAAAAAGTAAACTGGTACTACTATTTCATTTCTGTCTGGCAAGTTGTTTCTGAGTTCTTTGTGTGGTGTGAATTTGGCATCATGGAGTTGCCTAGAAACACGGATTATTTGGGTGTTAAAGGATACTAAGGAGCATGAGGATGCCGAGCCTCCTTTTCTGTGTCAGATTCCCTTCCCAGGGGTTAGCTCTGTTCATAACTGCTTTTCCTGAGTTCTGCAGCTGGTGCTTCACACTTCCTAATAGAGTTGCCCATCCATCCGCGGATATGAAAATTCTTAAATTTCTTTACTGTAAATAGTCATATAAGGGCACTGAATCTATTTCTTTATATGTGAATGAAAGGGCTGGCTCCATATGTTAGGATTACCCTTTCTTGCCTTTTAGCAATGTAAGATAACCATTGTTATGCTCCTGGAGTTTGAGGGCCAGGATTCTGCAAAGGGGCAGGATTTCGGGCTGGCCTCTGTTGCATAATGTTTGGAGCCTTAGCTGGAAAGACTCAGAGGCTTGATGCTTTGCTGACCAGAGGCTGGAATCATGCAAGGGTTCATCCATTCCATTACCCAGATCATGGGTACAGAGGACTCAGATGCCAGCACTGTTGGCCAGAGTGCCTATACTTGGCCTATCTATGTGCCTTGGCTCCTGAGAGAATGGTAGGTAGCCTCAGGATACATGGTAGCTTAGGACCCCAGTGCAAATATTGAAGCTCACAACATAGCATCTGCATAGCACTTTCTGACCTAGACTTTGAGGTTCTGTAGCCTGTGTGTTCCAAATGTGTCATATACCATGAAGGAGGTGTTTCATAGACTCCTACCTTTTTGATTGGAGCCAGCATGTATTATAATCAAGAATGTGAAATAGGAGATATTTTTGCTGCCATTTAGAGAAAATTTACTCTGTTACGCTATGATTTCTAGCTGTCTTCCTGCTCACCTATTCAGTTTCCGTAATTTAATATGACTCAGGAATACTCAGAATAGAATTCTAGCATTCACCATCCTCGCCCTCCTTTATCTTTATCCCTGTGGTCTCCATCATGTCAATCATAAGCTTAGCATAAGATGGAATGCCAGCATTTACAACTACATAGTTTTGTTTCATGTGTGTGTGTGTGTGTGTGTGTGTGTGTGTGTGTGTGTGTGTTTTATAGCTTTTCAGGACTGTAGAGGAAATGTACTGTTATGACTCTAAAGACATCTGGCTGGATATCTCAATGCTTGGGAAAGCAAAGCCGAATATAGAAAGAACATTACTAGTCAAATCAATAAGCGGGGTTTAGTCTGACAGAGATTTCAATAATGGAGAAATATTTTGTTTATTACAAAGTTAAAATCTTAAATTATGTCTTAATGAAAGTAGGGGTCATAATAAGCCACTTTCTAAAGAAAATCACATAATACATTTATGATGATATTTCAAGGTGTCCAAATTCTAGTAAAAAAATTGAAAAGAAAGAATAAAGCCTCAGACAAGAGACAAAAAAGGAAAGCTCATTAGATTGGATGAATCAGGGAAGAAATATTTGAGTAACTCGTTTATGTGATATCTGATGATAGTTAGTTATAACTAGCAAAAAATATTTGCAAGGGAAAGTTTTCTAGGTAGAAGGAAAAAAAACTTTTAGAGTTCTTGAAGCATTCTAAATGGAACAAAGAAATGCCTATATTTATATTATGAAGAGATCTCTACCTGCTCCTACAGATTAAAGCAGGGCAAAATAGAATGGGTCCTTGCTAAGTCTTTTGTCATTACGAAGCAAAACAAAAACAACTCTGGAAATAACTTGCCAAGAAGAAATAAGAAATTTTCTAAATTTCTAAGTTACTACACAGAAATCACTCAATCTATAATGTCACCCAATGCGTGCAAAAATGGTTTGAGTCTCTACGCACATTCCTGCCTTTGCTCGTAACTACTGTAACTCTGGAGAAAGCCCTCTTTGAGAATTGCTGAAATTAGGCATCATTCAAGTTTCAGTGTAGGGGCTGTGGGTCTAGTTCAGTAGCACAAGCATCTGCCTGGCAAGCCTCAGGTCCTGAGTTTGATTCCTGGTACCAAAAAAAAAAAAAATGAAAAAAGGAAAAAGAAAGGAGAGTAATCAAGTTCCGGTGTAAATGCTTCCTCTAGCCAGATACTTCCATCTTCCTCACTCCAATTCTCTGACATTTACTGTAAACATTTCTTATGACATGTTTCTGTTGAATGTACAGCTACATTAACTTTGTAGCACGTTGCTCTGGATTCCAATAACCAGTGTAGACCCAGGGCTGGCAATAGGGCCTGGCGTATAGTCTGGGGGGGCGGGGGAATGTGCCAGCCCTTGGCAGAGTAATTAATTCACAACTGAGTAATTAATTCACATCCTCATACACAATCATCAAAGTATGTAGTTTTCTATTTTTTAAAGAGTGGCCTATTAAGAGCCTTTATAGTCTATTTGTTATAATCAACTCCCCAGCATGTGTCTTCAAGGTTCATTGAATTAAATTTAATTTTAAATTTAAATGACATATCTTGAACTTATTTTAAAGATGATTAACGAGGATTTATTCATTTACTTGGGTTGTATACCCTCCTTTCTGGCTGTCATTATGAAAGATAATTTATTTAGATAAAATCTACATTAAAATGTCATAAATTATGAAACAAAAGTAAAATCAAATTAAATATTATTATCCTTCCCTAGATATCACATAATGAATTGTCTCTTAAAATGGTGTCTTTTTATTACTTTTTCATTTTATCAAGCACTTAATGCCTTTAACTCTTTTTATTATTTAAGTATTCCATTCAGTTGAACCATTAGAAAGATTACTTTTGAGTGTAGTTATGCAATATTGTGTGTACTGGTTGGTGTTTAAAATGCAATCAATGCTTAGGCATGGTGGTGCACGCCTGTAATCCAGCATTCAGGAGGCTGAATCAGGAGGATTGCCATGAGTTCTAAGCCAGTCTGGGTTACATAAATGAGTTCAAGCCAGCCACTACATAGGTATTGGGTGTCTCAAAAACAAAACAAACAAACAAACAAACAAAAGCACAGCCAACCAACAAACAAAAAAAGATTGAAGCAATACATTTAAGGTATTTAAAAAGTAAATTAAAGAATGAACAACCAAGCAATATTTGCAGGATGGAATCAATATAAAATATATTATATTTAAAATAAAATAAGATGTTTAATTTGGGAAGATGTGCTCATATGTGTGCTACAAGCATGTAATAGGGTCTCTAGGAGTTTTGATTTAAGTAGCACTTCAGCAGAAGTGTCTTTTGGACAGTTTGTTCAGGGATTCTTCACTCTAATCTAAGCACCATAAAAACCTCCCACAGATATTACCTTCAAGTCTACTTTGATATGTTTATCAGTGTAATTTATGGTATATTTCCAGTTCTTAGATGTTCCTCCAAATTTATTAGGTTTAAAAAAGAAAGGTGATAGTGTTTTTATTCATTTAGTAATAAGCAAACATATAACAGATTTATTCACATCTCTTTTGAAATTTCTTTCTTCTCCATCATTTCTTTTCCACAACTAATATTCCATAAGTAAATTTATAGCCGTCATGTATCCATCTCACCGTTCCTTATTATAACATTCAACTTTGGGATTTCATATTAACTAAAAGCACAGAAATGCTCCCTATGGTATGAAAGAAAACAAGTATTTAGTAGAATGGATACTAAAAAGTAATGTAATAAATGATATGATGCAAGACTTCCTGGTTCCCTCAGTGCCAATTATGCAATTGTCAACCATATTTTATAACGAAGAAAGCAACATAATATTTGTTTTATTTTGTGAGTAATCATGGTGATAAATTAATCTTTTATTTTTATTCCAAAGAGCAAAACGCATTAAAAATGATACAAAATCTCAAAGCAGGATGATAGGGAATTAATAATCATTATATATTGCATATTTTTGTTTTCAAAGTAGTTGCTAGACTACCAGATATAGGCAAGTAGGATTGATCAGACAATATAAGTACTAAATGCTCCTTTCAATGAACTAATAGAAATTAGTACAATTATCTTAGCTATCTTGTGTGCATATATATATTTTTCCCTTTATTATTTTCTCCTTTCCCCTATCCCAGTTGTTCTTTCATTTTGAGCGTTTTTTTCCCCCTTTTACAGTATCTCTTCTACTTTTTGGATCTTATTTAATCTTTCAGTTTCTTACACTAGGGAGACAATGTTTACACATGTGAGTCTGTATTTATTTCACTTACAAATATGGTCTCAAGTTTCATCCACTTACGTGCAGATGCCTTGAGTTTATGTTTCTTCATAGCTGAGTAGTACTCTATCATGTAAAAGTATCACATCTTTTTTATCCATTCCTCAGTTAATGGGCATTTGGGTTGTTTCCAATATTTAGCTATGGAAAATTGTGCTGCTAGAAACATGGGTGCACATATATGACTGTGGTATGATGTTTTCAGTTCTTCTGGAAAAATACCCAGAAGGGGAATAGCTGGGTCAAATTGGACCTCTAATCCCAGTTTTATGAGGAATCTCCACACTGATTTCCCCAGTGGTAGCACCAGTCTACTCTCCCAACAACAGTGGACAAGGGTTTCTTTTTCCCCACAGCTCCTCCAGCATTTGTTATTGGTTGATTTCTTGATGATGGCCATTCTTTCTGGGGTGAGATGGAATCTCAATGTTGTTTTAATTTGCATTTCTCTAATGACCAATGATGTTAAATATTTTTTCATATATTTATTTGCCATTTGTAATGGATTGGTAACTAACTGGTGGTCAACTTACAACCCCCAGCTGAACTGAATAAGTATGGTGCTGGTTGTGGGAGGAGTCCCACCTGAGGACTGTTGTCAGCAGCGTAAGAGGCAGAACTGGAGAAGGAAAAATTATGGCTGTTGGGAGTGGGGAAGGGCTGTTGGAGCTGGTGGAAGCTGTTGGTTGTTTTGGAGGAGCTTGTCATGCTGGCTTTTGTGATGAACTTGGCTGTTTTCATCCTCTGAGGAGCTAGGGACCTCACTGGCACTGAGAATGGCTTTGGTTCACTTTGGGGGAGCTCTGGTCCTCACTTTGAACATCACTTCCTGGACCTGGAAGGGAAGATGGTGCGCTGCTGGTCTCCAGGAGAAGCTTGCTTCATTGGCTTCCATGATGGGAACTTGGCCATCTTGATCATTATTATATATTTTCCCCTTGTAAAATATCCCCTAGACCAACACACCATTTGTATTTGTTCATCTAAGATGTATGCATTCCTCTCAGATGCCCATTTTTGGATTGGGTCTTTGAATTTTGGGCGCCTGATTTTTTAAAAATTCTTCATATGTTCTACATAGAAGCCCTTTGTCTGTGGGACAGTTGGCTAAAACTTTTTCACTTTTCGTGGGTTTTCTTTCACTCTGTTGATGATTTTTTTTTGATGTGCAAAAACTTTTCAATAATATGAGCTACTAGTTGTTGATTCTTTGAAGTATTTACCATGCAGTTTGTTTTTTGTTCATGAACTCTCTGCCTACCCCTGTGTCTTCAAGATTTCTACCTACTTTCTCTTCCAACAGATTTAGTGTTTCTGTTTTAATATTGAGATCTTTGATCCATTTTGACTTTAGTGCATGGTGATAGACATGGGTCTAGTTTTAGTCTTCAACCTGTGGGAAGCCAGTTTTTCTAGCACCATTTATTAAACAGGCTATCTTTCTTCCAGTGAATGTGTTTGGCCCCTTTGTTGAAGATAAGGTGGCTGCATATAATTTTAGTTGTGTCTGCATCTTTGAATCCATTTCACTGATCTTCAGGAATGCTTTGTCTTTTTTTCCAGTACCACACTGTTTTTATCACAGTAGCTTTGTAGCATAAGTTCAAGTCAGGGATTGTGATGCCTCCTGCTTTGCCTTTGTTGCCCAGGTTTGCCTTCGCTATTCAAGGTCCCTTCTTGTTTCATCAACTTTAGGCATGTTTTCTCTAGATCTCTGAGATATACGAGTTGTATTTTGATTAGGTTTGCATTAAATCTGTATTACAGTTTAGGGAGTATGGCCATTTTCACAATTTTGTTTCTTTCTATCTATGAGCAAGGAATATTTTTCCATTTTCTGAAATCCTCTTTGATCTCTTTTTTTCAGAGTACTGTAATTTTCAATATAGGTCTTTTCTTCCTTTGTCCGATTGATTCCTAAGTATTTCACTATTTGGATGCTATTATGAAAGGTATGGTTTCCCTAATTTCTCTGTCAGTGATTTTATTGTTTTTGTACAAGAAATGCTATTGATTTTTGAGTGTTGACTTTGTATCCCGCTATGCTACTGAATTTGCTTATTAAATCTAGAAGTCTTTTGGTGGAGTTTTTGTTGTCTTCTGTATAGAGTATCATGTGATAATCATAATTTCACCTTTTCCTTTCCATTAATTAATCTTATTGTTTTATTTCTTCCTCTTTTCCCACAGATTGCTTATGAGTGTAAGATAATGACAGGATTAACATCACCACTGTGACTAGCAACATCTCAAGCTTTGGTCAGGGAACTTACCGGTGTATTTGGTTTAAAATTATAGTTATTACTTAGCTTTATTTTTGTGTAGGTTGATTGTGGGATTAGTATATTTGCAGAAGGGATTAAGTATTTTATCTGCTTGCATCAGAAATGTGTAAAGAGAACTGGATGATATAAGGTAAAGGATAATTACTTTGACACCTGACCAGAGTGCAATCTAACCATTAGTATTTTATTACTCAGTAACACAAGGGCCATTCAGCTTTTAGGCCAAGACAGATACCTGAAAAACAGCTACTCTGGCACACTTCTAACATGATGAACAAAATGATGCAAGACTTAGGTCAGGGAACTCTGCTGATTTTAGGTCTCTCTTCTGATTTACCTGGAAATTCCATTATAGCAAAAGTAAAGTAATGAACTTAACAGATCACTGTCAGTAAATGCTTTTGCACACTGTCACTTTCTACCACACCAGAAGGGCTTTAGCTGCCTCAATTAGGCATGTGTATCATCATGTGATCCAAGTATCAGAGCTCTGGCCGCTTCTTTTGGATCAAAACATGCCTTGATTAATTTTCCCTGGCATATTCAACCAGAGCTCTTTTAATCTGAATCAAGTATTTGCCAGATATCTTCAAATACATATTTAGCTAGAAGAGTAGTAAATAGTGCAAATGCAAAAACTATAACTTCTTTCCATTTTTGCAGACAGACAAAGCTCTAATCAGAGCAGCTTTTCAGATACAGTTAAGATTGATTTAAAGGCTGAAGTTGGGGTCGGAATGAGTATGAAATGTAGCAAATGGAAGAGATTTTCTTTTTTTAATATCTTGTACTATTTCTGGAGGGATAATCCAGTGTATTCATGCAGACATTCTAAGAGACATCTGTAAACCTAGATAGCTGAACACATAGGGTTAATGACAAATCGATAATTGAAACAAACCATAGAAAAGGCTGACCTAGAAATAAACTAAGATGACCCAAGGTTTCTACAAGAAAATAACACAGTAGGTATGTTAACAGCAATAGAAAACCAGGAAGTGGAAGAAGATAATTAAGACTGGCTTAATAGAAGAAATTTAAAATAGACACTTACAAGCCTTAGTAAGGTGGGGAAGAGAGTGGAAAGGAAAGAAGGAATGATATAAAAAGTTATGACTTTAAGAAGAAGGCTTCAAATTATTTTATTAAGGATTAGTTTTTTGGTATCTTGTAATAGGAATAATAACCTGAATTTAGTAACCTTGTTAGTATTCAAAAATGCAACATATTATTTTGGATATCTTTTGTAGTAAGATCATCTCAAAATGGCATTCTTGATTTTTATAATTTGCAGATCATTGTAAAATTAGCATTAAGAGTAGATCACAGGAGACAAAATCTTGGATTGAGCCTGCTTTGCCTCTTAACATCTCAAGAGGCTTAACTTCCTATGCTTCAGTTTTTTCATCTGCAAAATGGGATACAATAATATTACCTGGCTCAGGTTACTGTGTGCTTTAAAAGAGTTAACCCGTGTGAGGCTCTTAAAGAATGCCTACAATACAGCATTATCTATGTCTTGGGATTATTAAGTTTGGATGAAGTCATATAACATTTATTTTTAGTGTTCCCTTCTTCAGAATCAAATAAAAAGTATTTTTCTTTATAAAGAATCTCAGCAAACTTATAAGTTTAAAGTATATCCTTTTTATGTTATATTTTGAACTGAGGAACTTGTGGTTTTCAAAAATGAATTATGGGAATGGTGGGGAGATCATTTTGAGGAGCTTCATTGTATATAACTAGAAACAAAAGGAGATTGGGGTTCTCAACATAGAAAAAACATTCATGTTATATTTGCTGAAATCAATTTTCTTTGAATCTCTTTGCACAAGAATAATGAGAGAAGAGCTTGGATTAAGTTCGATTAGGAACTGAAATCTGCCAAAAATCTAAAATCGGTGTTGGTTTATTGCATTCTTTGTGTGAGCTAACATGCCTCTAGGAGTGACACCGGGTGATTAGAATTGCTGGCTTAGGAATGCAGCTGGTGTGGGTTTAACAGTTTCAAACTGCACTGAGAGCAAAACCCACTGTTGCATATGTTTCAACTTAATCACATATGAGTTAGCTTAATCTCCTGATAGGAGATGAATTTATCTGGAAAGAGTTAATCAGAAGTCACAGTGCATTCATGTATGCAACAGTGATTGGCTATAACCCTAACTGACAGAGAAGTACAATATTGAGAAAATATGTTTTATGCTTCTTTTTTGCTTCCAGAATGCTACACATGACTAGTGACAAGGAAGTTTTTCCATTTTTCCACAACAATAGTAGAAATATCAGGACTTGATGCTGTTATCTTTTCTAGTATTTTTTCCAACCAGCCAACACTTGAAGGTAACATCTGTGGTTGTTTCATTGGATACTGTGACAGGCTCATGTAAAATACAAAGAAATGTGATTTCAGGTAATTCTTATGAAACTCTGAATTAGTCACTAACAGCTAAGAGCTATGTAATAAAATTAAGGATAATAGTAATTCAGTTTTTAATCCACAGTCATACACATAGTAAGAGAGCTGGGATTTGAATCTACTCTTCTGTAACTCCAAAGCATGTTCTCTTTCTGTTTCATTTGCCTTTCTGTATTGTTCTCATAATTTTGTGTTTCACAGGTTTTTAAGGTTTTAATGCAATGTTGGACTCTTTCAGTGGCTTGAATCAGGATAGTTCTAAAAGTCACCTCCTCAGAATAAATGGAATATAGTTTTAAATTTACATTTATATAGTCCTATAGCTGAAAGTATTTGACCCTGTAAGAACTCAGTATATTGTCTTTATTTCTTAGTGAACTCTTCTGGATTGGCATCAGCCACGGGGCTTACCATTTGGGAGCTACCTCACACCGTCACAGTAACTTAATTTCTTCTGGCTTTAGGTTAAATCCATGTTTTCAAATAGAGGGATTACTGAAAAAAATGTGTATAAAGTGACTAAAGCTATATTACATTACATTGTCTTATTTACTCCTTTTATAAATTTGGGCATGTGTTCCTATAGTAAATAATTTGATTCTAACTCATAATACATGTGATGCTTGAAGATCCTAGAATCCTTGTGATTTACATAATGTGAAGTTGATATGCATTTATTTTTAATCACTACCTCTTGGTTGAATAAGTAATTAATATGATTCTACTTGTTCGTTATTTTCTATAGTCTGAATGTTTCCACCACAAAACTAATGCATTCATAATCAGTTCTTAGAGTAACAGTACTAAGAGGTGGGTATTTTAGGAGGTAATTAGGTCACAGAAGCAGTGCTTATGAATGGGATTATAACCCTTATAAAAGAAGCTTGAAGGTACTTATTTGCTCCCTCAAGAACTGCAAAATGACCATGTAGGAAACAAGCAGTAAGCCCTCCTCAAACACTAATGGCACCATGGCCTTGGAGTTCCTAGCTTCTAAAATTGTGAGCAACAAACTTCTGTGTTTGTGAATTACTCAGATTAAGGTATTTTGTTACAGCAGGCCAAACAGACTAAGAAAACATTTGAAATATTTTAATGTCAACATTTTTAATGTTTAATATTTTCATTTTATTAAAGTTTTATTCGACTTCATAAAACTGAATTTGGAAGTAACTTAGAATAAAAGCATTTAGCTAACTTCCTAAAATTCCCATGTAGTAGATAGCATTTATAGATAGCACGTGATTTTCTTAACACTAAAATTGAACAGAAAATCACACATCATTGTCACATAAATGAAATGTTCTCCAAAGTGCTGCCCCTGTATAGTAGTACATTTTTATGATTTGACTTTTTTGATCTACTTATAGATTTTTTAATACAGTATTTCTAGGTACCATCTACTACCAAACATTGCTACATGGATTCAGCCGATTGGTTCTTTTCAGAAAAGACAGTGAAAGGGCTACCTTATTTCTACCAGTGTAAGAGCAGCATTCTATATGATTTATACTCTCTTAATCTCTGCTCAGCTCACCCCTAAAATCTGCCTCCTTCCCTTGGCATTTGACCGTTCACTTAGCATAATCTTAAACTATATTAAATTTGGAAGTAAAAAAAAAGCATTCTCAAGAAAAGTTCTTTGAAGAACACAGCCCTCTGCCTGTATCTGCAGCAACTCGGAACCAAGCACTAGTGCTTCACCTCCAAGTGTGGTAGGTGTGAAGTTACTGTCTTAGTCAGCAAATCTGTTACAAACTTATATTTTTACTTTTAAAAGTCTATTTATTAAGAAAGAAAAGGTATTCATTTAAATGCAATTTTACAAATAATGAAGTCTTTCAAAACCATAATTTAGAGAAAAATATAGTTTGATGGTCTTAATTTCAGGCCAAAACTAAAGTAGAGTTCCATGTCATTTAGTATATGAAAGAATCTGAATAGAGCTTTGACATGCTTTAAAAATGATGTTATGGCTACGCTCTAAAAATGCATGGCAGTTTAAACAACAATAAACACTTATGTTTGCACAGTACAGTTCCAGGTACTGTTCTAGAAATGTATACTCACCTCTCACAGCAACTGAATTGGTAGGCAGTGTACTATTCCCAATTGATAAACATGGAAATAGGTCCAGAGAATTACACAACCTAATGTGGGTGGCCAGGGCTAAAGCTACAATTCAAACCTAAGCAGTCTGGCTTTTGACTTTATGCTTTTAATACACAGGCTCTGTTGTGTGTTTGTCTATGCTATATGCCATCTGCCATGTATGAAATACTTGTTAGTACTTCCTTATACATGCTTTCCTGAGTGTGTTGTGTCTGGCCTCGATAGTTTGATACTATATTTTCCTCATTACAGGTTGCTCATCTCTAATCTGAAAAATCTAAAATCAGAAATGCTTCAAAAATCTAAAACTTTTTGAGTGCCCATGGTACCACAGTGGACAATTTCACACCTGACCTCCTGTGATAGGCAACACATTAGCCCAGGTGTTCCATAAAGGCTGCATGAAATCACCTTCAGCCTCTGTGTATAGGGTGTACATGAAACATCAGTAAACTTTCTGTGTAGACTTGGGTCCTGTTCCCAGTTTCATTATTTGTCTGTAATATTCCAAAACCCAACCAACCAATCAACAAAAAAGATCCAAAATACTTCTGTTCCCAAGCATTGTTTCAAAGAGAAAATAATAAAAATAAAACAGTTTCAAAACAGGCTAATGGGAGAGTAACAACAATTAATATATTGAGGATTGTTATCCCTAGCATTTTGGATGAGGGATACTCAATTTTTATGCTACTGCTGCTTTAAACATACTTCCTTTAAGTGTTTTTATATCAAATGTTAAGTATACTCATTCTATAAGTTTAAATTATCAATTGTTAATAAGTAGTAAATACAGAACCATCCCTAGTGTGGAGATAAAATATGGGAATGTGGAAGTAGACTTTGAATAGTTTACTCTCATTGCTAAGACTTTCTCCATTGTGAGCTCGCTGTATTGGGCATCTTCCCCTACTGCTGATAGTCAGATTTCAGAGCTGCCTTTGTTTTGATTTCATGATGGTTGCTTGCCATCTTCTGGCTTTCTGCTTAGGAAGGAATCCAATCATCCTGCTCTGCCTGTGTACTCACATCAGGACATTCTGGTTCATGGTGCAGATACCTTTATTATAAGTTCATTTTAAATATTAGCTGGTTATGATAGGAGTTTACAAGTGTGTCTAATAACAGGAACAATACTAGTAACCAACTCATGGGTGGTCATGAAGCCTAAATAAGCAGGTCCATGTGGCACAGTTGCACTGTACGGCACAGAGAGCCCTTGCATTGTGGCTTTCCTCATTGTCATTGTTTGGGGGTGCTTCAGATCAAGTGACTTCTGGTATGCTGGTGCTTACAACACCCTTTATTAAAACAATAAAGTAAGTACAAGTGATGTTCAAGCTTTTAAAAAATATATTCAAAGTAGCACTTGTTGTTTATAATAGCTTCTGGACCCATGTTCCACATAGATCAATGAAGACTTGTTAAGACCTGGATATCACCAGCAATGACTTTTGAGAAATGAGGGAAGATCTAGCAGACCTAAGTAGTGAAAACACAGAATGCACAAAAAATTGTGACAGTGATATGTAGTTTAAGTACATGACAGTGTTCAGGAGAAGAAAAGGTCAACTGGGGTTGGAAAGACTTTAGTCATGGAAGAAAAGAATTGTCTAGTAGACATGGAAAAATATAAGCATAAACAAGATAAGCATGCTGTATCTGTGGAGTATTTGTTACACTAAGTAGTAAATCATCATCAATGCTCATGCTTTTTCATTTCTTTTAACAGGCTCGAGGCAAAACATTTTCCCATAAATGAGAATATAATTTTTAAACAAATCCCAGATCATTGTTTCTGTCAGAATCAATGTTACTTTCTAAGTAAATGCTAAAACTAATGGCTTTATAATGATATTTTACAGACCTTACTTATTTAAATAATTTCATGGCTATTAAATTATTACATTGGGTCTGGCAGATGAAAGTATCTATGTTTTGCTTTACCAATTTGTTTATATCAAAAACTGTTTCTTCAAAAGAGAATAATGACCTTAGGATGGAGTGACTATGTCATCCCATTCTAAGTTGATCTGTATTCTCACTTACAGGGTGGTAGACCTAAACACAGAAAAGTCATAACTCACTGTGAAATATGTAAGATGGCGTTCACTTGCAGAAAATATACAGGAAAAGATACAGAAATGGAGCGCTTACTCAGGAGAGTAGAGTTGTAGGTGTAGATGGATGTATGCTTTCTTCTCTGTCTTCCCCTTACCTCCTCCTCTTTTTACTCTTGTCTTCATTGTACTGAATCCAGGTTCCTATTTCCTTCACATTCACCTCCTAGATTTATTGTGGAGGCTAAACACCGCAAACTGTCCCCAGCTAGATCTAGAATTCCCGTCTCTGGCCCTTACTTATGCTGGAAAGCAGACTTCTGACCCACTCTGCTCCCACCATCTTGCCTTACATTTTTTTTTTTTTTTTTTTTTTTTTTTTTTGTCTAGAAACAGAATGACCTCTCTTGTGACTCTGCTTGTCAAGGAAAGCTGTCTTCCATCATTGATTACCAGAGTGACTGGTGACTTGGACTTAGGGAATGAAATGCATCTATTCCCTGGAATTAGCCTCATTTTTGTAATTTCCTACATATTGAATGTGTTTGTAACTTTTACCAGGGTTAATAGAAAGCTAAGAAACAAGGGGAAGAAAGTGCATCAAGAGAGTAACTGAAGCTGCTGCCCTGCTCCAGAGACAGGCCATGCTCTCAAACTGTTCAAGCCAAAGCAGTTTCTTCTTCCCTAGACTTGGGAGTGTTCGAGCTATCTAAAAGGCACTTGAAACTGTTCTCCAGGTTAAGACTTTTATTTCATAGATGAATATCTGTCCAAAACTCTTGACCACAGGAATGACCATTCTCTTGTATAGACAGACTTCCTAAATGCGTGGATATTTATATGGGATAGTTGTGAACATTGCATTCCAGTCAAGGAACTTGTTCTAGCTTTGTGTTTGTTACAAGGCAATCTAATAATTGCCCAACCCTGGAACATTTGCCAAATCTAGGTTAGCTGGTCCTACAAAGACAATGGGTGGCAATGAACTAGGTCCAGGTGAGTCCACCAAACTCAGTCCAGTTCCTCTTCTATCTCTACTTAGCAAATATTAAAGCAACTTTGGTGTTTAGATTCATGTTGGATTACTTTATATATATATTTAAAAATAATTATTAACATTATTAATTTATTTTAGGGTAAAATTATGCATATTTATCTTTTATAGTGTCTTTGAAATCTATAGACATTATGGAATGGCTAAATAAGCATTAAACATGCACAAATTGGGAGACCTAACATAAATATGAACTTTTTTATTAATTCTAATAGTTGTTTTGTGATATTTTCTATGTATAAAATCATGTCATCTTCAAACAGGGACAATTTAACTTCTTTCCAATTTGAGTGACTTTTCTTTGGCTTGCTCAAATGCTCTGTCTAGGACTTCCAAGTACTGAACTATGTACATTGAATAGAGGTGGTATGAAAAAGCATTCATTTCTTATTTTAATCTAAAGTGAAAAACTTTAAACTTCTCACCATTGAATATGTTAATATGGTTTTTATAAATGGTTTTCATTGTGTTGAGGGACATTTTTCCTATACCTAAATTGCTGAGAGTTTTCATTATAAATATTTATATTTTTATATACCACTTTATTCCATATAGAATTTGAAGTAACTGAGAATCTTTCCATTTTCTCCATGTTTTCCATCCTGAGAGCAAAAATTTTCAAAGTTGTATTGATGATCTTCTGAATTTCTACAGGATCTGTAGTGATTTCATCCTTTCCATTCCTTATTGCATAAATTGGAGATTTTTCTTTCCCTTTTCTGATAAGGTTGGCTAGGTGTTTATCAGTTTTATTTATTATTTCAAAGAGTCAACTCTTTGACTCATTAATTCTCCAGTGGAAGAACCTGAAAGAGTAAATAAAACCCAAAAGGTACAGTAGATATTGTGAAAGAGAAAGAAATTGCTCAAGGGGAAGGAACAACTGGGATGAGGGACAGGAGAGAAAGAAAGAGGGAAGGGAACAAATGTGTGTGTGTGTGTGTGTGTGTCTGTGTGTGTCTGTGTGTGTCTGTGTGTGTCTGTGTGGGTATGGAAGGACAACTGGGATAACTGTACTGCTGATGTCTATTGGTTTATTAAAAGGAACAGTTAATGCTTAAATTTTTTGACCAATTTTGCATGCTTATATCTGATAATTTGAACAACTAATTTGAAGACAGCAATATGCAATATGACAACCATTCCTACCATCTTGTTCAGTGAAGCTCTGTATCATTTCTAATTAAAAAAATATTTTTTTATTTTCTTTAATGGTTTGATCAATCTTGCATTCTTACATCTGGTAATCTGAGCAACTTCGTTGAAGATAACAATATGTAATATAACAACCACTGTTAATTCCTATCATTTTGTTTGGAAATCCTGTATCACTTTTGTTATTTTTGTGTTGTTATGTTTTTGTCTATGCTGTTGTTATTTTGTTATTTTTTATTCCAATTAAAATAGAAATGAAGTAGCTTTAAAACATTGCCAATCTAAAGTACAATAAGAAATCAGGTCAGAATAAATATAGAAATCAGGTATAAGTGATAGCAATAGAGAAAATTCTTAATAGATGTACCTGCTGTAATTTCCTAAAATTGAGTCATAAATTTGGCCATGAGTTTTCTGTCAGGCAAAGAGAAAGTAGAAATAGTTGTCTATAGTTGAAGTCTTAAAGACATCATATGTGAACATTCCTGAAGAAAATATTGAGTAGTAGAAAACTAACACAGAAAATCCAGGAATTTATCTTTATTAAGATACCGAAATTAAATTTACCATTTTACACCTACTACTCCATCAACACTTCAGTCCAAGACTCCACCAACTCTTACCTGGACTACATTACACTGCCTTCTAATTAGTCCCCTTTGACTCTTATAGCTTATTATTTGTATGGAAGCTTTTTAATAACATACTTTTCAAAACTTCAATTAGATCACATTAGTTCTTTGTTTAATGTGAAACCATTCCAACACCTTTCCATTTTGAGAGGAATATAATGAACTGTATTCAATTACAAATACCTGCATAATTTAGCCCTGGCTCATTTTTCCAGACTGGTCTGCAACCTCATTCCCCTCATTCGCTCTGCTGTGGCCTCAGTGACCTTTCCTCAGTTGCTGGAACATATTAAACTTCTATTGAAATACTAGGCTCAGGTACTTGCATGCTTTGCCCAAAGTCAAGGATGTTATTTTAGTTTTTTACTATGATAGTATCCAGTTTTTGGTACCCAAACTTTCCAATTATCTACTGCTGCATAATCGCTCCAAAGGAAGTAGCTTTAAAGTCATTTATTTAGCTCATAAATATGCAATTTGAGTAACTTATGAGGGAAGGAAACTTTGCTTCTCTTTCATGCAGTACGACCAGAAAAAAGATTTGGCAAAGTTCAGTGACAGTTATGTAATGAAAACTCGCAGTAAACAAAGAATGGACCTAAGGAGCTTCCATCAACTACCAATGGATAAAGGACATTCATTAAAAAGACAGCTGGAACCATTTTTAATGTTGGAATAGTAAGATAATTTTCTCAAGGGGCAGGAAGAGGCCATTGGTGTCCAATCTCACCACTTTTATTCAACATTGAGCTAAATGTTCTAGAAAATGCAATAAAGAGAAAAAAAGCATGAATAATACTAGGTAAAGAAGAGAAGCTGTTGTTATTTACAGATGACATGATCACTTGCCAGTCAACAAAATTCTATATAATCTACAAAAATGTACTAGAACTAACAAGTGAACACATCAAGTTCAAGGATACATGTTTGATATTCAAAAATCAGTGACTTCTTATGTACTTTTAACAATCAACTAGAAATGAAAACTAAAACTATCATTTCATGTCATTAAAAATCATACAGTGTTCAAGACTAAACTCACTCTAAGATGTAGCAGACACCCTGGGTTGACTCCAGCCTGCCCTGCCCTGTGTCCCCTTCTTCCCTTGAGTGTGTGTAGAAGTAACAACTAATCTATATAAAGTGACAAAGAGAATGGATGCCATGCCATTCCTTAGGCCTTTGTCCTACGAACACATTCTAAGAAGATTCTTTGGCAGGTCTTAGACAACCACGGGTAAAGTAAGTATGAGAAGCACACCTAGAAGAAAACTGAGGATAGCCTCTAGGAGTGATCTAGAAGATTAACAACCAACAAATCTAAAAAGGAAAAGATAAAAGCAAAGTTCAAGAACTTGTCCTACATGCCTTCAAAAGCTACCACTACTAAATAGACAAATGCGAATCATTTTGTAGGGATAAGTATGTACCTCGACACAGTAATGCTTAGTGAAATCTAATGCAGAAGCTAGATATAAGTAACTTAAAGAGTAAAGTGAAAGATGGTAAGAAACAGAGGTAGGCCTTTCCTTCTGCAATTGGAAAGAAGACCTAGAGATGAAAGGAGGGAGGAAGTAGGGGAAGGAGAGGATTAAAATGTATTATGTACCAATGCTCCATGATGAATGTATTCATTGTGTGTCCAAAATATACTAATAAAAAGGACCTACTATATACCAATAGACATCAGTAGTATGTGGTATTGATAGCAACATAAGCAAATAGTTCATTGAAACAGTAGAAAGCAGACATTAATCTTCACATAGACAACCAACTGAAGTTTGGAAAAAGATACCAGGGAAATTCAATTGAAATGTCTTAAATGTGTGCTGCTGGAACAACTGGATACCAATATGGAAAAACATAAATCTCAACTATGACCTGACTTCTTATCCCCAAATATCTTGAGATGGATCATAGATTTTTAAACACAAAGGTCACAATCATAAGGCTTCTGGAAGAAAATGTAAAGGAATATTGTAGTGATCTTAGGAAAGGTGGAGGTGTCTTCATCTGGACAGAGAAAAAGGCAAAATAAAATGAAAGCCAAAACCAACATTACTTAAAAAATAAATTGAATGTAATCAAAACTAAAATAAATTGAATTTAATCAAAATATTTGGAAAATCAGTAGACATGTCTCAGACTGGAAAAATATGAATAGTACATATTAATTACATTTATAAATCAAGAATAAAATAATTAAATTTGATAATAAGTGAAATACTTGAATAGATAGCCATAAAAGAAAGTGTATGGACAATGAGCATATGAAAAGATTCCCACCATTAGGAAAATGGAAATTAAAACTACAAATAAGCTGCTAGCCTTCCTCTTTCTGGCCTCTTCCTCTTCTGTTCCCCTCCTGAAATTTTCCCTAATGCCATGAAGCCTGGGAGAGCACCATCAGTGTCTGCAATAGTACAGACTTGGGAGTCCTGGTTCCCTGAGCAGGTGTTGGGCCTGGGAAGGCTGGGAGGCAGGTGTTGGACAGGAAGCCCAGGCACCAGGCGTCAGACCCTGGGATGCAGTGAAGAGAACCCCCTGGTGGTGACTGCTCATGAGGGCTCAAACCCCAGGAAGGTTGACAGGGCCACCTATATAGTATACGGGAGTGTCATGTGACTTGGGATACCTAAGCCACCAATGAGATGCCCATGTGAGAGCAACTACCACTGTGTGAGATTGTAGCACCCATGTGAGATGACAAAGGTACTTACTGAGGGACGAGGTGATTGGTTCCTTACAGAAGAATTATGCAAATAAGGAAATTTAGTGAGACAAAGGGAGCAAAGTTTCTCACCATTGAAGAGGTTTGAAAATACAGGTAGTGGCTGTGTGGATGTGTGTATTAAAACTCACTAAATTGAACAATTAAGATATTTTAATCTTGTACCTTAATTATGCCCTCTTAATTTTGCATTTATTTTTTGTGTATGTGTGATCTCAGAACATCTAACATAGGATATGTGTACCTTTCTCACTTGTCTAGGAATCATTTTCCAGTGCTATTTTAAACCAGAGAACTCATGAATCAGGAGCCTTCATATTGTTGTGCTATTAAGAGTTATTACTTGTGAACAATTTAAATAAATTTTTATTAAGTAAAAGAGAGAAGGAAATTTTTTTTTCTATTTTGATAGCATATGGAATTTTCACAAGACTGAGAGCTGAATATGTGTGCTTAGAAGTCAAATGGCCAGACATTACTCCACAGAATCGTTCCAGAAAGGACAGCTCTATGGCCTATCTCCAGGCAGAGAAGTGTAGTTCAATCCCAGGACCACTTCTGCTAAAGCAGAAATACTGGTGCCGCCAGATAATGTGTGTAGTTGCTGTAGCCACCTCCCTGAGGCAGGGTAGAGTTTCATACTGCCTTCTCTTTGCTCCGCTACCTTCCATTTCAAATTAGGAAGAAATGGTCACAAACAGATTGTAGTAACTCAGAAGACTGATATAAGGGGAGAAAAGAAGGACATAATAGAATAGTAGAACAGGAGGAATAGGAGGGAGGGAGGGAGCGAGGGAGATAGAGATTGTGAGACGCCTTTGAAGAAGTGGTAGAATGAGACCATCTTCCCTACATATCTGGTTGCCATGGAGCCACTCACAGAGCTTGAGATGGGTTCTCGGGAAGTGGGAGACACAGGACTGCAGATGGCTTCTGGCCTGAGCATGTAAGAGAGCTCTCCTTACTCAAGTGGCTTTACTAACATCAGCTTGACTGCTTTGAAGTGGTGATCATCAGGTAGATGCGGCCGCTTGGGAGACTGAGCACTCTGGATCCCTGATGGAAACAGAAGACAAGCTATCTTCTTCACCCCCTACCCAGGACACAATGGTAGTGAGACAGGAGCGGGACAATCATAATAGATACTGCTAGTCAAAACAGGAAGGAGAAGGTGACACTCAGAAGTCACAGGTCCATCACTACCTGGAAACCTACCTGAATGAATGTAGTCAGGGCTTTCCCTTCTAAACGCAAGGAATGTTTCTTACTAGAGCTAGCTTTGCTCTGGGAACGTATTTCCTGAGTTCTTGATTCTGCCTTCTGAGAAGACTTTTCTTTTCCACAAAATGGCTTTTTTTCCCATAGACTAGCCTTGTTTCTACTTCAGAAAATTTGGGGGCCTAGATACATCTTTTAATTTTGAACCTTCTTAGCACCTTTTAATCTAAACTGAGAGTGCTTTTAAATGAATCTCATTCTCTTGTGAGCATTCAGATTTTCTCTATTATTGGAGTTTGCTCCATGTCCCACAGCCATATCTGTAATTCTTTAAGAATTTTCTATAGGAGGCAGAAAAATGGCCTTCCAGATTGGTGCACATCTCAGTCTTACGGGTTACTTAGTCAAGCTTCTAGACTACTCAAGTTGACACAGTGTATCAACCATTGCATCTGGCTCTGATAAACACTTCAGTTATAGCCCAGTGAGATCTCCACTGAGAACTCTAAAACTATTAGAAAATACGGTGTATTCTTTTAAGGCACTACATTTGTGGTAATTTGCTATTGCAGCAATATGAAAGTAACATATTGATGTGAATTTGGACAACACCTCAAGGCACCTAAGACCTTTTTTGACAAGATGCCACCTACTATGAGTCAGTGTCTTACTTGTTATATTGGGAGGCATGCTCAGAAGATTTTATAGTAGGATGGTTCATGGTAGCAAAACCCTGAGAGCTTTCCTTCCCATTATTTGTAGAATGAATAAATAAATTCTACAAGATTTATGCAATGAATGTGTTTTTCAATTAACACTGAGTAAATAGTATAGGATTATCATGAAAGGAAAATGCAATCACTTTCAAGAACATAATGTCAGACTTTATTCATAAGATTAAAAAATAACATATTGGATGGGGGTCCTTACATGTGTTCAAATGCTACAAAAGAAGCAGGAAAAAAATGTGCTCAGAGTTTAGTGTAGTGGAGGCCACTAGGGAGAATGCGATCAGGTAGGAGGTCACAGGGTGGTCATAGGTTTTGGTGACGCTCTCCTCCTTCAAGAGGGTGACTTTGCAAGTGGCCATGTCACTATTCTTTAATAATGAATAATTTATTTCTTATAGTACATGGTACATAGTACATAGGCTCATTTGTACATAAAATTTCTTAGTACAAATGCAAGATTTAGAAGAGTGGGAAAGCTTACTAATTATTTCCCGGAGAAAGCTGATGCAATATGCTTGTGCACAAATATGAGACACTGTGAAGGAACAAGAAAAGCTCTGTTAAGCATGATAAAAACAATTCACACAGGAGATGTACAGTCTACTTTTTTGTTTGTGAGTTTCTAAAAGTCTCCAGTGAGTAAGTGATATTAAGAAGATCTGAGATTTGTCATTGCTTTTAGAAAACGAAATAGCAATTTAAAAAATTTGTTACATTTCTTTTGGGCTAGTAGCTGTGTACTGAGAAGGACGTAGAAGAGATGGTAGAGAAATGTTTTTAGTAGACTATTGTAATGCTAATTAATCCAATTTTATAATTTAAGTGGTTCATTGTGTAAAGACTTTTTAAATTATCAGTGATTATTGCAGAATTCACTTTATAGTTTCCTATTGTTCACAAAATAAGAACAGCCAAAATGCAAGGTCATGTCATAACATGTCCTAAAATAAACAGCTACAGAAGAGTATTCTGTTGTTCTTCTGAAGGTTTAGTCTGTAAAGTGTGAAAGGAAAATAATTCAGGAAATTATTTGAAGATTCTTTGAAATTAATTCGTCTTAATAATTAAAAAGTTTTAATATTAATAAATACTATTTTCATGCCAAAAACTATGTCAGAATTACTGTAGATTTTGTTCATCTCAGAAAACAGAAATGTGTTAACTGGTATCAAACAAGTTAGGCAACCACATTTGGAGATCTTTACAGTTATTATGCCATCTGTATTTTCATTTTACTCCAAAATATGAGCCAAATGATGGGTTGAATTACCCTCCTGACCACCTGTCTGCGTTCTTCCTTTCCTTTGTGTTTATTTTTTGTTGTTGTTGAACCATGAGGTTCCTCATACAAGTGTCTGTGACCTACACAGTGATGTGAAGGAATATTTAAGAGCTGTTCCTGGACATGCTCTTCCATGGCTGGAACAATGTACCATTGCTTATCATTTCTGATGAGCTCTTGGAACATAGACTTATGCATTATGGCGGCCATAACTTGCTACCTCCAGCTAGACACATATTAAGAACTTAATAAATACTTGTAAAGTGACTTGACACAGTGCACATTAATAACTAGATAATAATTATGGGTAATGACTTTTGAAAGGCACAATTTACATTTTTTTAAAAAGCAAAGTCATTTAAGTAGGAGTAATTATTAATGATGTAGTAATAATTGCTATACTGTCACTGGTTTGCAGTACACAAGATACCTAAATCCAACAAGAAGGTGAACTGTACTAGACTTCTATAACAATCTTTAATTTTTCTTTACAGTCTGAGCATTTTACAACTCTATAGATTCACTTGGGCTCTTTAAGCCTTTAAAAGCTTATTTACTCTGTTCTTGTGTGGGTAAGGACTAATTTAATGATTGTGTCATTTTCCATTTATAAAAGCAGAGAAGTTAAATGACTTGGCCAAGTTAGACATCATAAAATAATAAGAAGATCAGACTTTACAATAGGCATAAATATGATAAGCACCTCATGCTGTTCTGTGGTTTCCTAGCTTCTTGTCCCTTTTCAAGGAAAAGAACATTTTCATAACTTTCTAAGAAATACATGCTTAACTCAGAGCGCAGTTATACTTTTACCATATTCAACTAACAACTTTCAACCAATTTAGGCTCAGATTGAAATTTTTGAACTTTTGCATGAGATTCACATATACTAACTAGAAAATTCAAGGAACAAGAATTTGAAGACCCTTCATTATGTTCCATTGTTATAGGCATTCCAAAAATGGGTCGGTAGGCATTGAAGGGTCAAGGATTTTCTACACCTTTTCTTGGCCTCTGTGAGTATATTTACAAAATACATGTTTCTCTAGATAGCATTTGCTACTTTTATTTATTTAGCAATATGCACACACTGTTTTCATCTTTTGTTAAATATTTAAAATTTAATATATAGTTCTGGTTTTTAAATAATGCAATGAAAGAGACTTAGTAATATTAAACTAGCTAATTACAAAATTCACTTAAGTCAACTCCTTACATTTGAATATTTAAGATGCCCATAAGTTTTCATCTCTTGGACAGTGACTTACAGAACCTGGGCTAAGCACTAAATAGAAGTAAAATAATTACAAATGTAATCATTGCTTTGGCCATCATTTATTTTCAAACATTAATTGGTCATTTTTAATCATTTTAATGAATTTGAGAGTTTTTTAACTTTCTAAAAAATACTTGCAATTTTTATTAAAATTATATTTAATAATTTTAATACACAGGAACTAGTGACGTTGTCTATTCCTGATCTTATAGATTCCCAGATTTCCAAAGTAATTGTGATGTTTTCCACATGTAAGTGTGATTTCCTGAGCATTTTTATTGCCCCGGGGGTTTTTGCTTACGTGTGTTTTCAGCAGAATAGAAAATTGTATTTTTCCCTATATTTGCTTATTATGTATTTTTCATATGCATCATGCATTTTAAAAACAAGCTCTACTTTTAAGTTTATTTCCCATTACTTGTATTTATATACTTCTGTTACACTGAGAGTTTGTTATTGGCTCAATTTCTAGCAAAATATCTATGGGGAATATTTGTCACCTATATTGTTTTGCAGTTTTAAATATCAATATTTTTATTCAGTATTTGTTAACTCTTATTTATCCTATTTTTAATTTTTAAACTGCAACAGTATACTGCTTATATTATTTGATAGTAAACTTTTCCTGCCAGGAGGATCAACATAAATCCAAGGGAAGTCTGCCAGAAAGACTTTGATTATAAAAGATTTCTTTTTCACTCAAGGGTGAGGAGGACTTGGAGAGATGAGAGATATCAGGAATTAATTATCCATTTCCTTCCCTCAGAACATTGCCATGTCTGCATGTGTGGATGAAAAGCGCGATTTTAATCTTGCAACCAGGGAGGGGAGTTAGCCACAGGGAAGACTGCAGAGTAGATGATTAAAGATATGTTAGTTTCTGCTGACATCATGAAGGCACTGCCTTTCTTCCAACTTCCTATTATTAAAGACCATGAAAGAAAGAAAGAATTAAAGAAAAAATATGTGTGTGAAATTGAGAGAGAGGGATTTTCTCTAATTCTTAAAATGCTCTGAATTTTGCTTTCTATTATTGGCCAGAATATTTGTTTTGTTTAGTTTTGTTCTTTGAGATAGGGTCTCACTTGGCAATTCAGGTTGACCTTGAACTCTCTGTGTAGTCCAGGCTGGCCTCAAACTTACAGCAGTCCTCTGCCTCAGCCTCAAGAGTGCTGAGCTTACAGGCACGGGCCACCACACGCAGCCTTGGCCAAAGTATTTGAGCTGATTCCCTGCTCATAAATTTATTGATTGTTGTTTGAGCCTGGGAGGTTACTCAGCTGTCCTACTATTGTTTCTAAAGCAATTCTTGGTTATATGATGCTATATTTATCACTATTTGGTTTGAAGAGACACGACTTGTAAATTGGGGCCATATACTTACATTGTTCCTTTAAAAGTACATCTATAGTTTTGTACTTAGCTTCCTATGTTAAGGTATTATTTTCATACTATGTGAAGGTTTTAAATTTTTTTCAAGTAGTGTTAAGGTGTACACTCTGATTCTTAAATATTCACTTATACAAAATGTGATAAAATGTTTTTAAAAATTAATTTCTACTGTTATTACACTTTCAAGTCTCCCTTTCTTGTTTATAGCTCTATCTTGGTAGAAAACCTTCTTGACTAGTTTATTTTTTTTCAATACAAATATGTGGATGGTATGTTTTCAATTCCTTTCACATATGGAGCAAAACTTGGGTGAATATTGGACATGCAGTTTGAAATTGGTACTCCGAATGCATTTGTAGACATTTCCCCCTTTCCTGGCATTCACTGAATACAGCAGAGACCTTAGCTTGATTTGATGGTTCTCCCACTGCAGGTAACAGTTTTCCCAGCCTGGAGGCTGGTATCTTTCCTGAGGGGTGCCAGATGTTGGTATTTTAGTCCTCAAATGTACCTCCTGAAATCTTCAGAGCCAGGGGCAAATTCTTTCTATTAATGCTTTATTTCAGTATATTTTCTATCCTGTTTTTCAGAATCACTTGTCACCTTTGGACCTAGATGCCCTGTCCTCCATGTGAGCACCTGCTCTACTGTGGTCTCGTCTGCATTCTCCTCCTTAATCTGGCAGACGGCTTCACCATGGTTTAGCCGATGTCCAACTCAATTCTTTGCCCTCATGAGTTTCTCTATAGTGTTGTATTTAATTTTAAACTGCCTTTGTAAAATTTATAGTGATGGCATTTTTCCTTTCCTTACTCAGCTCTTTTACTTCTTTCTTGTTTGGTCTTCCTTCCTTTTTCTTACCCTTTGATCATCCTGATCCCACACTTAGAGATATTTTTAAAGAATTTTGTAGCTAAGTCCAAGGAATTTACAAAGTTATATACAGAGAGTAAAAACTTCAACATCTGGGTGTATCCCAGTAAAAGTAGCAAGAAGACAATCTCTTGATCTTTCCCTTTTGCCCTTTGTTGGGAGCTAAGTACTAAAGTTGTTTTGAAAGAAATTGTAGCAGGTTGCCTTGCTGTCTTCAGTTTTTCAGTCCTTACATCTCTTCCTTCTCCATGGCTGTACCACCACGGATGAGTGTACTCCTCGTGCTGTGGCTCTGGGCATAACCATGTGACTCCCTTTTGGCAGTGACATGTTGACAAACGTGCCAATGTGTATGTCATGTGCAGGTTGCCTTGAAGACTCGCTATGCCTCTGGTTTTCTCACCTTCCTGCAGCACCAAAGAAAGAACATATCATGAGCAGCCTACTGGGTGGCAGAGCCACCCCAGATCAATAATAGACAGGCAGGGACAGAAAGAGACTTCCTTTGTTAAGCTCAGCTTGTATCAGGCAGATTCTTGATGATTCACAAATATTTGAGCCATAAAAAATGATTACTTTTATTGGGATGTTTTGTTATGCAGCAATCACCAACCAATACCATAGTTATTCTTCTATTTTCTCTAGTAAATCATCTCTGAGTTAGCTCTTTCTGTATTCTTTTCCCAACAAATATTTCTTATAGATACTTTAAAAATTTTATTCTTTAGTATCATGAAATCTTCACTGAAAGGAAGATAATAGTTTGTTTCCCCTAAATCATGTCTTAAATGTTGAGGAAATTTCCTTTGTCAATTTGAAGGTGAGATTGTATGTTTACTCAAAAGCTCAGCATCTTAGGTGGAGTGTGGAGCAAATGAAGACCCTCATCAGGACTTCATTCCTATATGGTTTTTCTGCATGTTTGTGAACCCTGTTCTACTAGAAAGAAGATCTAGGCTGACAAAATCTTTTTGAGCATTCTTTTCATGCTGTGGGAAAAGAGACTGTAGGTTTTTTTTTGTGAACTCGACACCCCAAACATGAATGGGCTAATTCTAACTGATCTCATTTCTAATTCTGCTATGTGCTCTACTAAAGATCTCCATAGCTTTTAGGAATCTATTAGCCTGGCTGCCAGTGATTGTACATGCTCTGAGTCTTTGCAGAAGACTAACTTGTTCTTTTTAAGTCCCATTTTGTTTTTCTCTTAGAACCCAGACAGTTTATGTTTCTCAAGTTTTCTTTGCCTGTGGTCATGTATTTGAGTTTTTTAGGAGTCAAGTGTGAATAGACGTGAAAACATTACTTCCAGGACTGGCTTATAAAATCTTTCCATGTACAATCTATCATTTTTTCAATAGGTTTAAGAAAATAGAAAAAGTCCACTAATCAAGAAATGCATCAAACCCATTTCAGCAAGAAATCTACATAAAAAAGGCATTAAAACAGAGACTCAGCAAGGTTTTCTCAGTTAAACACAGTAACTGTCCTGCTATACAGGTGGTTGAGTCTTGCAGCAAGCATGGGATACCCTGATAAATGTAGCCAATATATACACAGTCCTTCAAGACTATCATCCTTGAATTTTAATTAGATGTCTCCATATTCTACTGACATGCATTAGGGTATTATCTTATCTCATTTGTTTCACTAGTCTCCAATTTATATTCCTCAATCCCATTTAGTTCATGTTCCAGTGTCTCTGGATCAGTAAAAGGAAGGTGGCAGAATTTGAATTGAGCAGAGAAAGGACAGTTGCGATCTACCAATATGGCAAGGTATTGTAGAATATCATCATCCAGCCACTTCCCATTCAGGGGCAAAATGGCCCTGTCCCTGTTCCTTGAATGGTTGAAAATCAGACCTTGGTTTCTCCACCTCACTCAGTCACCACAGCAATTGCTGTCGAATAGGCACAAATTTGGTCAGTGTGGTTGTACAGCTGAGTAGGCCCACCGAGGCGCTAACTGTTGGGAGCTGCCTGCTGACCACAGTCCCTGGGACTGGACACTGACTTCTGCCAAACTGTCTCCTCAATGTGGCATTTCTCCCCAGATCTTTTTCTCCTAACCTTTCACTTCTAATGTGCGATGTTTTCCTCCATGATAGTTTGGAATGATTCCAAACAGTTTTCTTTCCTTTTATATTAAAAAGAAACTAACAACTCAAAATCTATTTAGATTGGAAAAGTCGTCAGACAAGTAACTTCTAATTACCTACATAGTTAGTCTTCTGTCTTTCTCTGTCGCTTTTGCATTGATAGATTCCACTAACCATGAATAGAAAATAACAGAAAAATATTGCGTGTGCTTAACATGCTCAAATTTTTCTTGTTATTCTCTAAAAATGTAATATCACAACTACTTACACAGCATTTACATTACGTTAGACATTACAAGTAATCTGGACATGGTAAGTATGTAGGAGGATGTGTGTAGCTCATATGCAAATATTACAGCATTTCATATGCAGGAGTGTTATGGTTTATGTGTGACGTTTTCCCACAGTCTCATGTGTTCTGAGATAGAGGTTTGGGAGCGTGAATGGATCATGGGGTTCTATACTTATCAGTCGATTGATCCACGGGTGAGTGCATTGGTGAACGTGCACTGAGATGCGAGAGCTGTTAGGAGGTGGGAGGTAGGGGTGTAACCGAGAAGGGCAGATTCGTGTCCCTGTCCCACCTTTCGCTCTCTCCTTCCTGACTGCCGCAAAGTGAGCAGCTGTCCTTCATCCTGCCTACAGTCACACTGTTTCTGCCTTGGATCCTGGCTGAACCCAAGTAAAGTTCTGCTGAATGCTTTTGTTTACGAATCATTTACAAACAGAAGTGTTCGTGATCCGAAGTATTACTGTATAAGGATTCTTGTAAATGAGTAAATTATAATAAAAGCAAAATATCTGTAGAAACTAATATTTAGGCAAGTAAATCCTACTCATCATATAACATTGTTCATGATTTGTTTATTAATTTGTAAATAAACAACACCGCTTTTTTAAAAAAATCAAATAAATTTACCGTATGATTCAGTAATTCCACTTATAGATGTTTATGCACAGGAAATAGAGATCTACAAGAGGCTACTGAAAACTCTAGGGAATGTTTAAATTTTTAGACACTTTATTTTGGTAAAACACACATTTCCAAGAGTGCTGGGATAAGTAAGTACAGGGAAGCGAGGCGGGATATTCGGAGTAGTTTGAGGGGGGCTAACGGCAGTGTGTCTTCTACGGTGAAAATGAGTTTTAAATTCAAGCATGAATTGTATCTGTTGATTACCACCCATTATCAAACATTTATGGGGATTTATGTCAAATAAAAACAAAATATTCTGTCCTTATTCACCTTATTCACCACATCTGGCACCATACACTTTCTGGTTCTTCAAGTCAGCATGAGATTGAAAGGCGAACGTTTTAAATCAGCTCTGAACACTGAGATAGCTACGACAGGACAACTAAACACATTTGCAAAAAGAAAAATACTTCCAGAGCTGCTTCAGAGAGTGGCAAGAATGGTAGGACAAGGGTGTGCAAATTTTGGGACTAGTATTTTAGAAGGATGAATGACAATGTGTCTTTCACTATAATAATTTTTTTTAAAAATAAACATTCATTTCTAGATCACAGTAGGACCCACTCAAAGACTTGTATAAAAATAGTCATAGCAGCATTATTCATATCAGACAAAAGGCAGAAACTATCTAGTGCTTATACAGTGGTAAGCTGATTAACAGCCTGCAGTATCTGTATATAGAACATGTTTCAGCAAGAGAGGGAATGACTCATTTATACACATTACAGTGTGGATGAAATGTAAAAATATTATGCTAAATGAAAGAAGCCAAATGAAAAACACTACCAAGTTTATAAGCCCACATATGTGAAAAGTCCAGAAAAGAGTCAGAGATACGGGATAAAGCTCAATGGTTGGCTGGGGTTGTGCATGGGAATAAATGCTGGTTGCAGTGTGAACACAAGGGATTGCTTAGGGATGGCGGAAATTATGTGATGACATGAATTGATTAAAACTCACTATCCTCCTAGAATGGGGGACTTTTATGCTATAGAAAGTATACTTCCTACACACACAATCAAAAACACAAAAATTGTAATGAATAAATTCTAAGATGGTAGAACTCAGTGAAATACTTCATTCATTTGTACCAACAAATATCACATTCAGTTTCACTTTTTAAATTTTTAAACATAAAAATACAGAGTGCACATAGAATGACACAATTGGAGTACTTCAAAGGTGTTTCTTCATTTTAACCATCACTGTACTGATTACTCACTCGGACTCTATTGCTGAACATGAACCATGCAGCCTGGGAGCTGGAGACACAAGGGCAGCTGAACCGAGCACACAGCCCTGGGCTGTCTGTTTTTTTTTTTTTTTTTTTTTTTTTTGCGTTACTGGGGATCGAACTCAGGACCCTGCGCTTGCTAGGCAAGCTCTTATTCCACTGAGCTGTATCCCCTCCTGGGCTGTCTGAACATCCACTCTGAGAGAGGGAGATGTGGACCTGCCTGTGACGAGAGGAGCCTGTAACTGACACAGTTCCCTGAGCAGAACACATTTACTAAGTGACAAGCAATCAATATGTTCCCATTTAAAACCATACACAGATATGAGGGTAAAACACGACTGTTTTCCCAGCAGTTGTTGATGCTTGTACTCCATCATATTGATTGGACAAAAGAAAAAGAAACTATTTCCATCGTTGTAGGGAAAAGGTGCTATTTTAAATTGAATTTGGTAACCTGATCTAAAAAGTTAATGGGAATCAATGAACAAGGCTTAACATACTGAAAATCATGCGGACTCAAAGGAGAGCTCATATTTTGCCTCATGTTCATTCATTAAAGAATCATTTTAATTTTTTTGATAATGTTAAGCAACACAGCAGAAAAGGAAAAGGAAAACGGAGTAGAAGCTCACCCCAGCTACACCCATCCACTGTCTGCTTCTCTAACATCCATCCATCTATCTATGTATCTACCACCTACCGATCTTCTACCTGCCACCATTATTTCCAGATTATAAGAGTTTATTGCTAAGCAAATAAATAAAAACATCTGTAAAATAATTGGACACCAGGAAAATTTCATAGTGGCAGCTATTTTTATGAGTGTTAATTAGGAAAATTGTGGTACATGTGGAAAAAACTTTCCAGGTAGTTTCTTTGACTGAAATTCAAAGTACCTTGTCAGTCAAAATCAGATAATTTAAAGGAGCAAAGAATTAGGAGCGTACGTCAACAACGTAATCATGGATCACAGAAACATGAGGGGCCGAAGGACGTCAGTGAGCTCACTTCCATTTTCTTTCCTATGGTTTCCAGATCTGCAGCACCCTTTTACTTTTGTACTTGACTGCTCTCTTCGAAATGTTCCTCATTAATATTTTGAGTAGCTACTTTCTCATTTTTGTTGCCTGTTATAAAACAATCGAAGGATAAGAAACACATGTTTTCTCTTTAACTGTTTTAAATTAAATTTTTGGCTAAAAAAAGATTGCAATTACTCTTTCATTATCTTTCAGAATCTGCACAAGTTTCCTCAGTTTTTCAGGTCTTTCTTGGCCGCAGAAGAATAAGAAGTTTCATGGCGGAGATGGTGAAGGCGGTGACGGTGGTGGATGCAGTGATGGTGGTGGAGGTGGTGACGGCAAGTCTTTACCTAAGGGGAGTTATTTGAAGATCAAGATTCCAAAGGTCCTTCTGTCTCTAAGAAATTTCCCCACTGCATTTCCTGTTGCCTTACCTTCTTCACATTCGGCATCAGGAATCTCCAGCCTGGGGTAAGATGTGTGTACCAGTGAGCTCATAATGTTTTTCAGGAGATGCGGGATACTGTAGCATCCTACCAATCACTATGTCCAGAGGAAAAAACTGACTTTTAAAACATTCCAAGTTCCCATGTTAGAGGCTCTATTTCTCAGTGAAGACCGATGCAAGATACTGATGCAGTCTTTCTTACTAGAGCTCAAATGTGTTCCTCAGTGTTTTAAAAGTTTTGTTGGTTAATGAAAATTTAAAGAACTGGACAGAAATATTAGATGTCATTTTCCTAGGGGAAAAGCTGAAGAGCAGCTGTAAATGCGAATGAAGCTTCTCTTGCTGCTGCTCACCTCTTGCTGGACCCTGTTACGAACGGGAACTGGTTGGGGATCCCTGTTCTAGAGTACAGAATGTCCTGTACCGAAATGTTTTAGTTTATGTGATTTACTGTCATTTCCTTTATACTATAGTTAATATATTATATTGGTTTTTAAAAGATCACATACGTAATTTATATTGCCTATGAATTTAATTTTCAAAGAGTAAAGGCAGGTTTATAAATATTTGTTTAAAAAAGAAAGTGCTTCTTGCTGGGTTCAACTCCATTGAAATAGAGTTAAAATATGCCTTTTAAAATGCTTTATATAAAGAAACTGAGACTGCTTTAGCCAAAACCCTAATCCATTGGGGTTTAATGATCCATTAATCATTTATCAGATTAATTTGGAGACGTGAAATACTTGTTCTTGTATAGAGGAAATAAAATGACGAAGTCATGAAGCTGATTAGAAAGGTATGCGCAAGTGAGAGGAAGGCAGGAAAGTCTCAGTTCGTGGAAAATGTCAGCCGTGGGCTTCTTACCCAAGCAAGATGAAGGAACCTGAGATGTGCACAAGCAGTTCGGGAATCGCAGGCACATTCTCTCTCTGGAACCTTTGTGTTTTCTCCTCCTGACATGCTCTTCTCCAAGATGTCTTCATGCTGTAATGCCTCGCTTCCTTCATCTTATTTAAATATGCCATTTTCTCTGTGAAACTTCCCCTGTCTCAATCAGTTTGGCTTGTCTAATACGAATACCGTGGAGTGGGTAGTTTAAAGAAGTTGGTTTTTCACATTGCTGGAGGCAGGGCCGTCGGAGGGCGGGGTGTCAGCCTGGCTGGTTTCTTCCTTTAAAGATGATCGTGCTCTTCTTGTTTCCTACACCGCGGAAAGGAGAGTGGAGAAGAGACAGGGAAGCTCTCTCTTCTCTCTTCTTTTAAGGGGACTGATGCCACTTAGCCTGGTTCTATGCTCAAGATACCATTACCCCCTACGGCCTATCCGCCAAATGCCGGAACTTTGGAGATGAGCCTTCAAAATATGTATTTTAGGGAATACAAACATTCAGCCTGCAGCCTTTCTTGTTGATCTTGCTTAATTTTTCAGTCCTGACTGCACACATTCAGTCCCCGTCTGTGCTTTCATTGATACCCTTATAAATACGACCCATCTGTGTATTCTGTGTATCTGTGTGTCATCACCTGTGTGTAAACGTTTGAGTATATACGTGCATCTTTATTCCTATATCCAGTTTATTGTCTGTTTTTGAAGATTAAGAGCTCCTTGAGGAGTGGTATTTTCTTAACTGTTTAGTTCTACATAATTGGGACCTAGAGTAGTTCTTGACATTGTTAAAGTGCCTCATGACCCTTAATTGAAACAATGAAGGGAAATATTATTAAAACATCTGTTGGCAGCTCTCCAATGAGTTTGATTGGTGCCTTAGCCCACTGCTGCTTTCTATCACCAAGGTTCTCCCAGTTTCTTTCTTCTTTTCTCTGTCTTCAGCCTTTTATTACAATAAGTAAATTACTTAACTTGGCTCAAGCAAAGCAGTTTGGGAATTATTTTGTTTTAGGATTTCCTTTGATTCTCACAGCCAACTCCAAGTAGGTTTTTCAAATATTTCTTTGCAGTAAAGATACTGGCCTCCTTAAGGAGTATATGCGTTATCTCCTTTATTAATAGAATTAAACACTAAATATAATTAGACAGTTTGTTAAATTGAACCAAGCCAAAGGGCATCCATGGTACCTCCACTCACAAATCAAATTCAGAGGCTCATTATTGACCTTATGGGGAAATTTCTTTTGGTTCTTGTCCAATTTGGTATGTGATCAAAATTGTGGGAAGAATTAAGTTCGTGAAACGAGGTACCATAATACTATATTAATTCCAGACCTTAGATTAGTCCTTTTCACACATTTCTCTATCTGAAAAAGTTCCATATGTGTGCATTTTAAGAAGGAAAACAGTATTTCAGTTGCCGTGAATATTCAAACTCTCCTAGGACTGGCATATAAAATGAAATGTTGTTGAACAACATTAGTCACGGCTAATGACACTTTAAAACACAATGACTACAGGAAGATGTTTCCAGAGGACGTTATCCCCCATTTGTTGAGAGCAGATTATGCAGAATTAAAATGACTGATTTGTAACAATACAAGTAGCACATTAATGAATTTAATAAATGATATTATACTGTGAGCTGTTTTATATACAGTACTACCCAATTAAGAGGACTTGCTCAAAGGGCCTCAGAAGGACAAGAACGCAAACAGGAGATTTATAGTTTAATGTTGATGTTCTTTGGGTATAGATGTGTACTGGAGGCCAGTGCTGGTAGGGAGTGAAAACTTTAAGAGACGGGGCATCACAGGATGTGCTTAGGTCACTGAAGGCATCCTTAGTAGAGGACTGAGAGATCCCACGCTCTGCTTTTTTCCCCTTCTGACCACAACGTGACTGAGTTTGCCTTGTTATATGTTCCCTGACATGATGTGCTGCTCAGAAGAAACAGCCAACTGATCAGGCCCAGAAACCTCTAAAACTCTGAGTCATAAACATTTTTCTTTCCATATCAGGCATTTGTCCCAGTGAAGGAAACATGCAAAATGTAGATGAAACTAGAGGGACAACGTGATACAAATGACAAGTACTTGAAACCCTTTAATTATAAAAGCTATTGAAAGAAAGAAGTTCTTTAAGATGACAATATTATAGTGAAGTGAAAGTGAATTTTCAAAGCACTTGCTGTACATGGCAGAGAAAAGGAATAGTTGTCCCTACCAAGATTCCAGCATTAAATGCTTATCCAAGTGTCTGCTATGGATATTTAGCACAGACATTAATTAAGAAAAATGAAGACAACATGGGATGTCAGTAGCAAAGGGTTTTGTGGGCTTCACCTTCAATACTAGCATCTTTGCCTACATCAGCATTCCACATTCCTTCCTCCATGACTGGCCCTTTCCTGCTTCTCTCAAATCCCTGGGTCGTTCTCTTCTCAGAAAATTTCACCTGCTTTTTCCTTTGCATGGAAGGTTTTCCTTGCCCCATAAATACTCACAAATTACTTTGTCCATGCCAGTGTTGCTTCCTCACACCCTTCCTAAAATTTTACCTTCTAAAACTTTCTACCACTCTATCAGGATTACTTTTCCCAAGTCTTGATTAGGGTCTAGTCTACTACTTTATGTATTTCTCTTGTTCGTACATTAGATCACATTAGATCATGGGAAAGTTTTAGCCTATTGTGTTCACTGCTAAAATTTGAGGTGCTGGAACGTAATGGGCAGTAAGGTAATATTAGAGACCATACTTATGAGCGAAATAAGTCAGACCCACATGTGGGAGCACCGTGCTTTCTCCCTGGTGTAAGACACTGAAAGACTGAATAAGGACCAAAGGTACAATAGACATTGTGAAAGGGAAAGAGATGGCTCAGAAGGAAAGAACAACTGGGATGGAGGAAAAGAGGAAAGAAGGATGGGGAAAAATACATATATACACACAAGATAGCTAAGATAATTGTATTACTAATTTCTATTAGTTTATTGAAGGGAACCCTTAGGGTGTATATTGTTTGATCAGTCTTACATGCTTATTATCTGCTAATCTGAGCAGTTACTCTGAAGATGACAAATGCAATATAACAGGGCTGGGGATATAGCTCAGTGGAATAAGCGCTTGCCTAGCAAGCGCAGGGTCCTGAGTTCGATCCCCAGTACCGCAAAAAAAAAAAAACAAAAAAAAACCAAATGCAATATAACAGCCACTGTTAATTTCCTATCATCTTGTTTTGAAATTCTGTATCCTTTTTATTACATGTTTTTTTAAAAAAAATTCTCCTAAAAGTAAAATTTAAAGAAATTAGTTGAATGATCAAATTAATCTTATGGTGGTAAATATAACCTGTACTACTGCATAGGCAATATAGAAATCCTGGGTTTTTATATCTGGAAATTCACTTACTGACTGTACTACATTGGGCAAAACAAGTAAAATTTTATATCTAATAAAATGAGGTTGGTAATATTGCCAAGATATTAGGAAGAACAGAAGAGAAAGTATCCATAAAGAAAGTCTGCCACTTAGACTACAATTATTTGAATTAAATATTTTAGAGCATGAATTTTGCATATTTTGCTGCTTGGTGAGTCATAAAATAAGCATAATATGCACACCTTCCTCAAAGTTAATAGTGGTTATAATAAAGCTTTTTAGAAAGGGGATGTGTTTTTTATTTTGGAGACCAACTTTAAGATCAGCTGGCAAATGTAACTTGTCCAGGAAGGGAAGGAGGAGGGGCTATTTTTTCCTTCTAAAGCAATATCTCTAATCCAGCTATCAGCTGAATTCTGCCACCCAAAGAACAATATCTGCAGACATTTTTGATTACCATGGTTGATTGAATGGCAGGTGGCTATAAGATTACACTGTAAGTATAGGCCAGGAAGGGTGCTAAACATCCTACAACAAGCGATAAATACTTCCCCAGCCCAAAATTCTCCAAAGATTTTTGGAACTAGAGCCTGTTGCTTATTAGTCTTCTTCTTATGGAAGGTCTGAAAGTGGTAGTTTGGGAGCCTCCTGAGATACAGGAAGTTGTCAAGGTGTACATAGGCCCTAGAAAGTAAGAAGGCAAAAGATATCCTTTGCATATATATTTGCAGAAACACATGCCAAGAGAGTAAAATTCAGTAACTAACTTGGCCATTTATGTTTTAAGGCCTACAGAAGGGATGATAAAGTTATAATTTTCCTTTGCAAGAGAAACACAGTTTTGACTTCTCATGTTTTGTTCAAATGTTAAAATGCAATGGAGCAGAGAATTGGAATTTTTGAAATCTAGGTCTACTGATTTAAACATGTGGCTCGTAATAAAAATCATGATTGTAGGCTGTTACAAATGCATTTTCTGCAAATGGAAGAGAGCAATAAGATGATTCTAAACAGTCTCAACTTTGTTCTTTTGTTGGACAAGCAATACTCTTTAAATGTTTCTCTTTTTATAGAAAATCAAATTCAATCTTGCAACAGAATAAGTATGGAATTAACTACAAATTTAGATAAAAATTGGACATTTGAGTTATTTACATCAATATTTGTATATTAATCTGAAAATAATTTCAGCAATAGTGTGTTTAAGAAGGTTTAACCTTTTTGTGTAGTAATTGTGGTAAAAAGGGGCCTTTTCTTCATAAAACTCCAAACCACAAGAATCCTGAGTTCCAAATTCTTTTTTTTTATGGTTAATGCTAATTGAAGAAGTGTAAGGAATGTAGGAATTGCTGTTATTTTTTGATATAGATACTTGCTCAATGATCAGAATAGTGTTTAAAAACTGATTATCAAAAGAAAATGAAACTTTTGGCCTTTGATTTTAAGGAGAAGTTATAGATGAATGGCCTTCAAACAAATCTTGCTAAATTCAGAAGTGTGTTCTGTGGACATCTTTTGAAAGATTGTTCTTTACATATATTATGACTTCCAAATGTGTGTGTGTGTGTGTGTTTTTTATACAGAGCATAGAGATTTGAATTTGCTTTCTTCCATTCTTAACTAAGGATTCTTTTGTGCTCCATTACTTAATGTAATAACCTTAAAGGCATTGTTCTTTATTTCCTTCATGCTCAGAGTGCAATTAATAAACATTTAACTCCTGGCAGTGCTCAAGAGATCTTAGGTTCATTAAGAGAAGGCTCAGTCTCATAACTGCATTACTATCTTGTGAATGTGCCTTATCACATCTGTCTGGGTTCTTGCTGTTCACTTCCTTGTGATAAGATTCCTGGGCAAAACAAGTCTTCCGAAGTAAGCCCACAGGGCTGGTTGGCAAGTTTATTTTGGGAAGGAAATAATCAATTTAGAGCTATTACTGCAAGAGTCCTTATCGAGCTCATTTCCTCATCTAATGCTTCACAAGCTAATATTACATGTTTAGTAGCAACTTCAAAGGAACAGCACTGTGCTTTGTAGGTTTTATGAATGTGAAATTTCTCTGAGGGCACCAAGTGTTTGTCATTAACATTGACTACAATCCACAGACTTGCAAACATAGGTCATAAAAGCTATAGGAGGGACTAGTGCTGCTGTGGCCCAAGACACTATTAAAGTGATTCTGTGTTACTGAGGCTGGGGGTGGTGGAGCGGGAAAGCAGCATCATACACACAGTCTTCACTTTTCTGCACAGCTCTATTATGGTTCAGTGTATTGAGTTGTCCTAACAACAATGCAGTCAAAAAAACTCAGACATGTAGTCTACACCCAGGTAACAATGAAAGAACCCTCCCCAAGCACATCGAATCCAGGTCCTTATCCACACAGAGAGGCACTCAGTGTTCCAATATAGAATAATAGGAAACATTTAGGCATGACACTTAGGACACTTGGAGAAAGGAAAAGATAGTTTTCAGGTAGGAGGCTTTATCCTCCTCAAAATTTTTAATTAGAAACTCGAGAAGTTCTACATATCCACCAAGTCAAGGTATCCTGGTACTCATTTCAAGACATTGCAGTATGGTCATCTTTTGACCCTATTTGTGAGAATATTATTTTCCTTTATATATTTGAGTAGACTCATGGGGCAGCTGTACCCTTTGTTAGAGGATAGTGAGCTCCCATTGGAAAGAAGTAAGGAGATCATTTTAATTAAGTGCTATCTATACTTGCCTCATATAATTGCCCATGAAATGTTATTTCATTTCAGTTTCCAACTACTTCCATTGTTTCAGGTAACCTCCTCAGGAGGGTTTCCTTTTCATATGCAAATAAATTTGTTGCAGAAAAGTCTGGGAAGGGCCCCTTTGTGGAGACTTTATGGACACTCCTGCTGCAAATGAGCTGCAGCTGAGCCTCAGGACTGGTTCTAATGTCCAGAGTGGGAGAACCACAACATCCCCTGGAATTTGGCTAGCTCTACAGGAAAAATAGGATAAGAATACGGAAATTATAGGAAAATCATTAGCAGTTGTTTGGTTATTTTTCTGTTTCAATTGACTTTTGTTTAATATTTTAGATATTTGAGCAGCACTGTAAAAGCTTTTTGTTTAGTTTCCTTCATATTAAAAATAGCTAGCTGAAAAGACAGCATTCTAATGGGCGGTTATAAATTAGGAAAAGAAGAGACTAGAAAAGATATGGAAAGTCTAAGTTAAAATAAACCCTCCCACCCAGTTCAAAGCTCACAAGGGGAAAAGATACATCAGGAAACTGATTTTTTGTCTTAGTGATAGCTACTAAACTAGCTCTGTGATTGATATTTATCTAAAATTTAGAACCATGGGGAATTGTGTAATGGTGAAAATTAAAGACAGGAAATCAATTTTTGTTTTTTTTAACAAATTATTATTTGTATTTCCATGTAACTGTTTGAAAGAGGTATTTGGGGAGAGTGTTCTGATACCCAGATATCATAAAAGTAGTATTTCAAGAACCAAGTCAGGTTTTTACTATTAAAATAATCACAATTTTTGAAGGGGGGGATATAAAAATGAACTTATTTTTCTCAATTATTCTTTCTTCTAATAATTTAAAACGTTTCTTTGCACTAAATATAATGCAGTATTTTATTTGGCACAGACGTGCATTTAGTCTATGTACATTTAACAGTTGTTTGGTGTAATAGCCCATATTTCATGGTGTCCTATAAAATAGTTCACAGTATCCAGGTGCTCGTCCCCTTAGGACAACTGGGAAACGCACACAAAAGCCTGGCTCCCAGGCTCTCTGTTTCTTGGACTGTATTTTATTCTAATCTCATGAGGCTTCTAAGGAAATAATAGCCCCAAATAACAAATTCCACTCTCCTCCAGAAACAAGCTGAGATGTTTGAAAAGAATCACTGTACACAGTGTCCAGGTTTGATCCTGAATGTTTCCAAGTTCTTTTGAAGCTTTTGATTTCCCTTTGAATTTTTTAAGATCTTAGTACAATCATCACTCATGGATTCTTCTCATCAGACACACACACACAGACACTCACACATACACACACTTTTGTAAGATGCAGTTGCTTTACGGAATCTCTGTTCTTCTGATTTTCTTGTTTCCCTTACTTCCCCATGGTCAATTTTTGACCTTTGCTCTTTCCTTGGAGTCAGTAAAATGGCTCTAACTTTTATCCTATTGTATTACAGAATGGCAGATTTAGCCGTGTCTACCGCTTCCATGGAGACTGGGCATAAGAGAGACAATATGCAATTTTCACTAATATGGACATACCTGCATTCAATTTTTAAAAAGTGTGTGTGTGTGTGTGTGTGGTCTTCTAAATTTATAAAATCTACCATAGTATATGTAAATATAGAAATTGCCATTTTAAGGTAAAATATTGCCAAATGCTGCAAATCTCACAAGATTCATTAATTGGAATGTCACACCTGAATTTAATAGAGAAGCTATGTACATTTCTTTTTCTTTTACATCATTATACCCCCCAAATATAAAGGTCTATTTTAAAACAAACATACTTAGAATCTTTCCCATCCCAGCTTCCTGAGAAAACCACAGGAAATATAATTAACATCATTTTTAGATGTCTAATTCCCTGATGTCCCATTTCACAACTGCATATGGTTTTTCTAAAACTTCAATTGCTTTCAGTTGTTACTCTAAATGGATGGAAATTTATAACATCACTACTGCCTTTAGCTAAAATTTTGTAGCGAAAATACACATCATACATACATGACAGTGAGATAACCATGAGCACTGGCCATGCACACGGCCTGTCTGATGATGCCACCTCTCAGCAACTTAATGAGAATACCCAGTTTTCTGCCCTGCATTCTTCAGGATTCATCCATCCCTCCCTGCCTCTGGATCAAGACCATACTTTACCAGGAGTCCTGTTACACCCTCTCCTGTTCAGTAAAACATTGCTCCAAACATTGTTCTTTTTTTTTTTTCCTGTTAACACCTGCACCAAGCTGTTGAGGAAATACTTTTCACAGCTTTGCTTGAAAACCAGATTCTTGTCTCTTTGCCTTAGTGGAGGGAACTTTTCTTGCAAATGTGAACAACTACTTATAAGGGCAAAATTACTCAGTCTCATCAACATATTTACTTCTGCTTATATTAATAGTGTTACCACAGTGAAAAATTTTCACATATGTACCACACAGAATATCAAATCTGTGGTTCAGATATGGGTTCAGTATATCTTCTATCTTACTTCAATGTCATTTATTATGATACAGTCATGAGTTCATGTTTTCTGTATATAAATAAGAAGAAAGTTTATAACAGTTTATATATTGATACTCAATATTTGAAGTTACCAACTTACTATGAATAAAGTCACTGTTCAAAAACTGTATATGCTGAATCCGCTGTCTGCGTTTCCTGTTGATTTATCATTTTTCCTTCATTCTGGACACTGTCTTTGCAGAGATGCTTTGAAACTCAGCATGAGTGGCGAACACACCACATTTTCTGTCTACTTAGAGTAAAGGAAGAAAACTGGCACTAAACTGGGAAATAGAAAACCAGAGTGGGCCCTTGAAGGACATGGACAGTAGAACTCATAAAAGGAGAAACAGAATAAAACTATTGTTGGAAGAGATCTTATGTAAAAACAAGGATTGCTGTAATTTTACACTTATAAATAGATGTGAAACATCTAATGACGCTATCCAGTAAATATTTCCCTGCAAAAATAGCCAAATACACTACAGAGAAGCCATCCATCCTCTACTTGTACTATTTTTTACATGAGGCATACCTTGGTGATGCCTGGTAGATAAAGGAGGTGCATTTTACTGAGAGTATGGAGAGCAAGCAACCCAATCAAGGCCACAGAAGGGAGAAGGTACGTAGCACAGTTCCCCTGACCTGTGCTTTTGCTTCTGTAGTTTCAGTTAGGGTTAGTCAGTTGTGGTCCAAAATACTACTATACAGTGAGGGAGACACAGACAGGGAGAGGGAGAGACAGAGAGAGACAGAGAGAGAGAGAGAGAGAGATCATTTGCATACTTGCACAGCAATATACTCTCAGGACTGTCCTGTTTATTACTGTTGCTGTCAATCTTTTACTGTACCTAACTTAAAATTAAACTTTATTATATGTTTATGTGTCAAAGGAATAGATAATGTACGTAGAGCTCTCCACTGTCTGCAGTTTCAGCATCCACTGGGGGTCTCAGAACATATCTCCCATAGAATAGAGGGGACAATTTTACACTAGAAACCTAAATAAAGGTAAAGAAGGGATGGAAAAATGTACATTAAAAATGATAGTGAACGCTACATTCATTCAATAAGAAAAAATCTGAATCTCTGTCTTCCTCTGTAAAGATGGGCAAATCATTTAACTGTGTGCTAATGTATATTTGCTTCATTATCAAATGACCTTGAACTTACTTTTGAGAATTAAACAGGGGAACATATGAAAAGGTGTTAGGATTTCTTCTGAAGTCTAAATGGCACTCAGTATTCATGAGACACCTCACCTGTGCTGTGGTTGGCACGCGTCTGAAAACCACTAGCAAACTGTTGTCGCTGCTATTGCGTGCATAGTGGTCCATTAAGTAGACTTCAAATGAACACCCCGTAGCCTACTGAGAAGAGCTAATAAAATTATTGACTGAATCTTTACACTTGGATTGCTAAATTCAGTCTTTCAAGGGCACATTCAGATACATAAAGCACCTCCTCCTATCAGTCAGTCTCTCGCTTCAGTGTGTGTACATTTGTGTAGTGTGAGATGGAGGTGGGTGAAGAATCTCAAATACTTTTCTTTTCTGGCTGATACACCTGCCTCCCTTGTAAAGCTCAGTGGGAGAAAGAGAGGCAGCCCTTTGGGAGAAATTAGAGAGTCTCTAATTTGCACTTGAATTCTCTAGTGGAAACTGGCTAAGGGGGAGGTGAGAGTTTCATGTCTTTTCTTTAACTTTTGGCCCTGGAGTTGACTCAGAGAGAATAAGAACAGGCCTTAGAAACCCTGGTCTTTTACCCTCCCTTTCTCTTTACTTCAAGTTCGGCTTCCTTTTGGGCTATGACTGTGACACTTTCCTATCACAGTGACAGAGGTTTCTCTGCTTCTAACATATATACCACTGGCTACTGTAGCACAAATGTGCCGCTTTAATAGTAAATTGAATTGTCTACTATATTTCATATGCATGTGAATTATTTTCCTTTATCGGCAGAAAGGCTATCTCTCCAGGCTTTGTCCACACAGGGACTAGCATAGTATTCTGTGTTGTGTGAAAACAGAAATCCTACATGGATGGTATTTTCACTTGTGTTTTCTTTCTTGTTTAGATATGGCAGTTTATGCATTATATTAGTTTATTATACACAATCAGTGCTTTTGATTGATGTAAGTTTTTGCTGTTTTTAAAAAATCAACATTTCTTTAATTTTATTATTTCTATTGCACTACTCTGCAAAATTCATTTGTTGCTTTTAAAATTTCTACAACTGAATGCTATTCTAGTCATTCATTCTCGTTTAATCATGAAACTATTTTTAAACTGGATGTTTTCGTCGAAGATCAACAATGCCTCATCCCCTGAAGTTCTCTAAGCATGTTCTCATTTTTATTATGTTTTGGGTTTGGTTTTGTCCTTTACTCAACTGCGGTCAGAGAAAGATGCCAGTACACATTCCATTTCTGGTTATTTATTTGGGATGACTTTTCTGCCTTGTATGCGTATTTGGTATCTGTGCTACAACATTTTTCATATTCACCAGGTGCTTGGTACACACAAACTTAGTATTTATGGTATACACATGCATAAATGGCTTTCACGTTATATGACATGTAGTATTTTTAGGAGATGTAAATTTGAAGTCAGTGTGCCATACAGCTACAGGACAAGGAAAAAGTAATCAGCAAAGCAACATATTTAGTATCCGTTGACTATCCTTACTTCAACGTATGTAGCTTGATAAAATTTATGATAAATATTTAAATTAAAAATAAAAAAATTACAGTAAAATCTACCCTAGCATCATAGATCCTTCTCAAAATACTTCCCCTGAATTACTTCAAGACCTTTACAGCAATTTCATCCAATAAAGACTTCATGGCGTGTCCTCATCCACCTTACTCACCTGACTTGGCAGTGTGAGACTTCTAGCTCTCTGCCAGGACAAAATGACCATAAAAGGTAGGTGTCTAGAACTGCTTCAGAGGATTGTAGCAGTCACTGTTGCGATTGCTACATTGTGCAACCAAAGATGCTCTTGACAAAGGACTTCCAAAACTGACTCAGGCAGTGGCAAGAATAATGGAATAAGTGTATTTGAACCAGAGGGAGTATTCGGAGGTGTTAACGTCAATGTGTCTTTCACTGTGATAAATTATTTTATTTAAATAAACACTCGTCATATTTGGTGACCGTGCTGCCTAGGTGCTAACTCCCCAAGGGCTGTCAGTTGTGTACACGTCTGTTTTTACTGAATGTTGAGAGTTACACAAGATTCTAGTTATGCAAAATAGCTAATGGAGAAATTATACTCTACATGGTTATTCTCAAGTTTAGAGAATAAAACATTTTTGGAATTGTTTGAAGTTGTATAGCAAATCATATCCATTTATTATGATTTTCTGCATTTATTTGCAACAGTTTCTTTGTTATAAAGTGGTTTAAATATTTCCCATCTGCTCAACAATGGTATTACTTTCAATTTTTTCCTTATTTTCAAGCTCTTTTTGTACTGTGGATAAAGACTTACACAATCCATAAAGGCACACATGTGAAGTTTTGTTACTCAGTACATTGTTTTAAGTTCACAATTTCTTGAGGATTACACCATTTAACAATTTAAAAGAATTATCTTTTATTGTTAATTATTGACTTAGACTTCAGATTCTGCTTGATTTAGTGCTGTCGCAATTTTTTTATTTATCTCATAAATGCAGTTGTATTCTTGTATTATTAATTATTTGGACATATTTTATAGTGTAATTAGTTTAAATAATTGATAGTTAAATTTTATTTTAAATACTAATCTGAGTGTTTTGTCTTTTGAAAAATTTTACATCAGTATTTTAAAATAGCAATAAATTAAAATTGAACAAAATCTAAAATTTAAGAAATGGTGTAGCTGAAAATTTTCTCTGGTTTTTCTAGCACTTGGATCTGTTTTGTTCTTCCAGAAGTAATCATTATTGTCAACTTCCTGTGTATCTTTTCACAGAAATCATGTGACTATGTAAACAATTATATTTTTGTGTTCCTGAACAATGTGCAGAGTTCCTATGCTTTCCTATTATTCTTAATATTTAACCTATACATTCTTCTTTATTAGCACATTATATTTTCTTCATTATTTTTAAATGGCTGAATATGGTTCCATTTTTATATGAGCACAATTTATTACATAGTGATTTTTTTAAAATTTTGATTGAAAATTTTGCAGTACATAACTCTGGTTTTTACACTGCTGATATAGCCATACAATCCTAGAGCTGAAATTTAAAGGGAACATTTGCACAAGCAGAATAATTCCCCTCACCTCTAGCCAAAGACAGTCATACTCTACTCTCTAGAGTTTGGGAAGGTGTTACTTCACATGGGAAAATATGTTACATAAACTGTAGATGTGATTGGGCTAAGGACCTTGAGCTGGTGAGTTTATCCTGTAGTTTTGGAGGCATAATAATCACATACATCTAACCACACAAATTCTTAAGTTGGACAACATTTCCTGGCTGAAGTTAAAATGGTGAACACATTTGGGTAGTCAGAGCTATGATGCTCTGACTTTGGAGATGGTTGAAGGGACCACAACCCAAGGCACACAAGTGACTTCTAGAAGCTTCAGGAAAGACAAAGAAATGGCTTCTCTCCTAAAACCTGCAGGAAGAGAGGCTCCTTTCCTGATACCATGATCATAGCTCACTGAGACTCCACAGAATCATCACTCAACAAACTTGTGTTGTTTTAAACTCCTAAATTTGTGAAAGCAGCACAGAAAACTAATGAAAGGGACAAAACGGAAGAGCGAATCTCCACATAGCTCTTCCCTGAGTGAACTAATTCCTCACATGCAGTGGAACCACTTCTCAGCTTCCCCTTTCTGCTCCCAGAGATATTTTATGTATTTACAGGCGTGTATAGATCAAGTGTCATGGATTTCAAGGCACATATTGTTCCTTTTAAAAAACTGAAATTTGGATGTGTCTTACAAGGAAGTTCCTGAGGTTCCACCAGGCATGAGACTTCATTGAATTAAATTGTCTGCTTGAGAATTCTCTTAATTGAATCATGCAAGTTAAAAATATGGGGAGTTTTTGGAACCTGGTTGGCATGTAAATTAACTCCACAACAGCTTTTGGTTCACATTCTTGAGGGAGATTCTTTAAATATTATTTTCCAAGTACCATCAAACCTGAGTCAAGCCAGTTTTCCTATTATGTCTCTGAACAGTGTTTTAGCTTTGATTTACCCTTTTCTCAGGCTATAACAGCCGTACATGTGGGTCACCAGTGAAAGTATCAACCTTGTCCTTTATTCATCTTTCCTTTATAAATTTCAATGTGAAATTAATGACTTTTAGGTTTGATGACATAAGCCACATCAAAGCAGCATTTCATTCAGTGAGAGCTCTGGTTTTCTTTACATTGTGGTCTATCAGTTTGGAGAAGTTGTACCAAGTGATTGATTAAACGAGAGATGTGTGAGGCTAAGAGCTGTTTTCTTTATTCTTCCACTACTTAGGGATTCAGTGACTCCTAAATATGATCCATTATAAAATCTTTATTTGACCATGTTCTCTCCAACATGAGGATCATCTGCATCCTGAACCCTTGGAAGATTCTCTGGTTTAAATCGGTTGTCTGTTTATGTTCCTCACCTCAGTCTTGGTTCCCATTGCCTTGGATCTGTTATGTCTGGTTCTACTTAGCCATTCGAATTCTCGAGTTCAGTTTGATTGTCTTACTTCTCATTTTGTCTGTCTTTGGGTGTATCTCTCTTCTTTCTTTCTGTAGTACTGGAGAATGAACCAGACCCTTCACACTGAGCTATATCCACAGCCTACTTTTCAAAAAATCTTGATACAGGGTGTTGTCAGATTACTGTTTCTAGGCTGGTCTTGCTCTTGCAATGCTCCTGTCTCAGCCTCTCAGAGTGCTGGGATTGGAGCATGCCTGGTAGGTTTATTTCTTTAGAAAATGAAATGTCATTGTTTTATTTAAAAAGAAATTTTAAGTAACCTACAGTATAATGAATCTTTGAGGTACAATGGGACACTTCAAGACATCTATACATGTATAAAATCAGATCAATTTAATGGAGTGCCCATCACTTCAAATATTTGTCATTTCTGTATTGGAAAATGTTCAAAATCTTCTCTACCAGCTATTTTTAAATGTAAAATTAATCATCTTAGTTCTTCTAGTATAGAATATTAGAAGTCATTCCTTTTGTGTTAACTGGCTCACTGTACCCTTTTAATATTCCTGTCCCCTGTTCCCAGGCAACACTATTTTATTCTTTACTTCTATAAGACCATCTTTTTTTAGCTAATAAAACTGCATTTTTTAGATCAAATGAATGCTTATATTAATTTGCTTTTTTTTTGGTGGTGGTGCCTGGGTATCAAATGCAAGGTCTTGCATATAACAGGCAAGCCCTCTACCATTTAGCTACAACCACAACCCCTCATTTGGATAAGTTAACTTGGAACTTTTGTTTCTTAATGAATACAATTATCATTATTTACTTTTAGTACAGTATGGTAGGCTAATGACTCACTAAGGTGTGTCCATTTTTGAATCTCCAGAACATGTGAATGTTACCGTATTTGAAAAAAGGTTCACTGCAAGTAGCTCCAATGGAGATTTTCCACATTACCCTGGTGAGGCCTAAATGCAACTCCATGTGATGTTACAAGAGAGAGATGGGTTGCACCTCACAGACAAAAGAGGAATGAGCCAGGTGGAGACCAAAGGTCTTTATGTCCTAATTGTCACAGTCTGCATCGGTACCGAATGAGAAGAAACTTTTGAGATCATTTTACTTTTCACCTATTTGTCCTCCCTGCTTTTTTCCCAGATTTTATTACTGTAACTTTGTAATCTAGAGAAATGTTTTAAATATACATTATTTCCACATTACATGTCTTTTTTCTACATTACATATGTTCTACTTAAACAAAATTTTGGCCCGTGCATGTTAATTTGCAAATAGATGTGTGCTAAACTGAGGTGTTTAAATCTTCAGTGGCATTGCTGCCTCCCCAGAGAGTCTTTTCATCATGACTTCAGTGCAGTAAATTCTTAATCTTGATTCAAATTTCAGTTGAAATAAAGTGCCTTCGAGGAATATTTTCATGAACATTTGATGGCTAATTTATTTTCTGAGAACTGAAATATTTCATACTTCCTTATTTTTTCAGTTATGCAATATAATTCATTATTAACAAAAATATTAAGGTATGTTTCTCTTTAACACATTGGTTAATCATCTTTGGCATTTGGTATAATAGATAAAAAATATGATATCAGCGGTTTTTGTTCCTTTGGTGATAGCTTGTAATTTTATTTCCTGTGACATGACTCAGGAATTTTCTTCTTAGCCTTTAAAATTCAAAAGATTTTTTCCTTTGTATATAGAAAAGGCTTTTATTCTCTATTATGTTGATTCAGTTTTCTATGGTGCATATTTAGTCTGCAATACTCATCTCCACTATTGTAATTTTTGGTTCTTTACCATGGCTTATTGTTTGGTTTTCTGAGACAGGGGCTCACTATGTAGCCCAGGCTGGTCTTGAACCTGGCATGGAATTCCAGGTCTTATTTCATTCTCTTTTAAATCTTTCAGTCTGTTTTTAATATTTTCTCATTTCAATCATTTTTTTCTTTAGAGTTTACTGTTCGTGTCATATAGCAGTTCTTTCATTGTTATTTATTGTTAGTATTGAGTAAATTCTATAAAACATTTTGTGGGTTGGGGATCTTCAGTTAATAATGTCCAAAGAAAAGCATCCAACATTACGCAGCCTAGGTTACCATTGCTTTTTTTCATTCTGGTTCCACCATTATCTTCATGTATATTTTATTTGTACATAAGGAGTTAATCCGCCTTCGGGCCAGGCGTGTGCTCTATTCTTAGCCCTGTTCACTTTTCTGAGTCCTGATTGTGTGTTTTTTTTCTGATCCATAATGGATGGCGCAAAAGAGATCAGTCACCAGTGCTTCCGATACAGTGTGGTTTGGCAAATACGCAGTGCCTCTGTCACTCGCACTGCTGTGCACCTAATTCTGGGCAAAATTAGTACAAGAAAAGCATAATCATGCCCAGTTGTGACACATGCCCTGTAGGCTGAGGTACCTACACTTTTCCTGCTATATAGGACATATAATTTTTTTTCAATCTAGTTCTAGGAAGCTTACAATAAGTAGAAATCTCTTTTATCAACTGGCCTCTATTTGATTGCTAGACCTGGGTTCTGATTTTTGGTTTAACAATATAAAATTAATGTCAGAGTACACATAGACATTTCAGTTAAAAGCTGGGTGATATTTCACAAGGGCTTGGAACATTAATTCTGTATTAAAGTTTTACATAAGCTCCTCACCTATGTGCAAATTAGTAGAAGATAGTATTTTTACACCAACTCCATTGCCATTTCATGCCTCCAGCAGATGCGTAGCTCTCATGTTAGAGATGGGGAGGTACTGGTGTAGCTTTCAAATGAATCCCCACAGGGCTTTTTGGTATTCTGCACTTTACTAATAACACACGGCTTAGCCTCAAATGTTCTGATGCCTGTGCATGACGGGAACAGCATCACTGAGGAAGAAAAACAGGAAAGTAGTCTTTGAGATTCACCCTCATTGTGTTAACGCGCAGATCAAGGTCAAAGCAGCTTAAAAGAAGGACGTAAGCCTTTTAGGCTAATTTAGTATGGAGGAATCTGGAAGTTAGAGCTCTCAAGTCTCTTTCTAATGGTGTTTTTTTTTTTCTTTTGCAGAATAGGAAGCAGAGAGGAGAAGGCCTTGTTTGTGTTTTCCCTGTAATTAAAGCAGAGACTTGCTCATTAACTAACCCAGCAGGGGATTCTTTTTTCAAGTCCAAAGAAAAATGTCAGGGCTCAGTTTATGGTCTGTGTGGAGACAAATGTCAAAAACTGTCCTGTCATTTATCTTTTCCTCTTCTCTCGCAGTCTGCAGCTCAAGCTCACAGAACATCTCTTCAAACGGAGTTTTGTTTCGCTCATAACTATGAATTTCTAGTCTGACCAGGGTTTCCAAGTTCTCACTTGAACATCAGTGTATTGTTTATGTGAGAAAGTCAACTCTAAATTATTCTAATTTCCTTTTCAAGACACTATCCAATTGCCAGAGAAAATTTAAGAATAATTAAGCTGCAGATCTTTAATAGAGATTTGCTAAGAAAAGGGTTGAAAAATCAAACACATCCAGCTCGATCTGTGCATTGATTGGTTTTAATCCCTACAGCCATCTGCCTACCACTTCCATAATTAAAAAATAAGAATTGGCTTCTCATTGGAGACACAAGAGGAACAATAAAGCAATTAGAAAACAGGAGATAGAATATGTAGTTACTAGAGAACAGGACTGAAAAGTATGAGGTTTAGCAATTCTTATTGTTATGTTTGTTTACTTTACCCTTAAAGATATTTAACTTGGGTGAAAATGTTTGAAGTTCTGAATGATCAAATAATACATTTGGCAATACAATTTTTTTTTAAAGGAAAGTCATTAATCTCACTCTTTTTTCCTGCAGGTCTTATTTTCTAAAACATCAGATTCTTGAAGTCTTGAAAGCTGTTCAGAAATCTATGGACCACAATAGTAAATAGCTTGATTTTATTCCATTCATAGTTTCTAATTAAATTGTATTTTCTTAAATTATTTTTAAAAAATATATAATTTCTGACTCTGCCAAGCATTTAAACAAAGCAATAGACACGAGTACCTGCTCAAATGGGCCATGTCCTTTTCTAGGCATATCAATTTGACTAATTACATAGCTTCTGTTCTCAGCAGATTTACAGTCCAGTTGGAGAGAAAACAACGGAACAGATATTTCAGTATAATATGATACACACATAATCAGTTTATCTGTTAGAGTGCAAGTACAAATGCCATCTTAAGTACAGGATGGCATTTATTAGCTCATATAAAGGAAGGATTCAGGAACATGTTTTTTTCCTTGTGGCATAAATATATTCACATGAGGTCACCACTGTAGGCCCCAAAGAATAGCCCTAGCTTTGCCAGGCTCACACCATTATCATAGCAAGTCCAGACAAGGGTGCATGCTCCACTTTCCTTCAAGGTAGATGTGGGATTAAATTTCATCACTTGAATTTGTCTGACTTGTCTTATGAACACCTGCCTTAACCTAAGGCACCTGTGGATGTGCTGACACACCACGGAATATTGCAATCAGTGAGTTGTGCTGTGCTAAGCACCGAATCCATGTAGGCTTTGCGAGGCCAACAGAGCCTGACACAGCCAGATGTCATCCCAGCTCTGCTCCTGTGGCCATCAGCAACTTCCTTCTTTCATCCTAACATGACATGCTAATACCATCAATTTTTATGTGAGTCATATTACAGACAAAGACTGGGACTGCTGTCACTCAGGGATACACAGTTCTTTGCTTAGTCATCCTTGAATTTGGATACTGTCAATTTTACATCAATTCTGAAAATGGAGAGTGGGGGAGGTGTGTGATTGCGTGACATATTTAGGGGATGTTTTAGAACAAGGAAGCTTAAACAAAGGGCCACTCCATGCAAGGGCAGGGACCTGACTCTGTATTTCATTGTTAGGAAATTTGAACTATCCTTGTGTTCTAGAAATAAAACATCACAGAGCTTTATGAATAAAATGTTTTTAAATACATGCATTGACAAAATATTTGTGAGAATACTGATTTTTTTCTAACTTTACAGTTAAACATTAGGGTATTCTTCAGAGAAAAATCCCAGTTACTAATGTCTTAAAGACCCACAAGTAAACTGTCCCAGGTAAAAATGATAAGAGAAAGATCAAGAGAGGGAGTGCTCAAACTGTAGTTGCTCAGTGGAAACCACTCCTGTGAGAGCTGGGACTGCATGGGCGTGATATTTACCTGATTTCTGCATGGCCATCATTTATGGGCTTAGGCCAGGCTTTTAATGGTCTAAGAGATTGTTAAGAAAGTGGTTCTTTAAAATTGTTTCAAATAAGATCCGACTAGCCAATTATCCTTTTGTCTGACAAAGGCTATTAAATTTGATGAAGGAAACTGTCAATGGATTAAAAGGTACAGCTGAGTGACAGACGAGAGCAAATGCTGACACCATGGTAAACACACGACACACCTGACAAGACACAGGACAAGCAGAGCAAATGGCTCATAAAGCTGATTTAGCAGAAGGACAGTAAAATCCTTCCTTTCATGTGATTTACCTTTTTACTAAGCATTTATTTGGAGACAGGGTCTAGTAAGGAAGGTGGACTGAAAGTTCTTACTAGATTTTACAGACGTCAGCCTTGTATAATCATCCCTTACAATAGCACTAAACCTATTGAATTCTTATAGACATTTTCTCTTTATATTAACATTTTTTTCTGACAAAAATAAGGTATTCCCGCTTTCCCAACCACAGTGATTGTTTCTGACAGGTACTTTTCTACATTTTTAAAAGTCACGCAGAACTAAGTTTTTGTTGTTGTGAAGCCTGACATAGGTCATGATTTGGAAATAATTACAAAGTGAAAGTTGCCCAAGAAGACCCAACAACTCCCTCTGCTAAGAAAATTTAAAACTACTGCTTTATGTACCTTTAGTTATAGTTGATTTCACCCTGTAACCACTTACAGTCATAGTTGTTATTAATGTGAAGCCCTCTAAAGGATTAGCAGTTTATTTTGTTTTACAGTGAGAACCCAGACAATTGAATGTTTAGTCAAAGCTTAACTGAACCTCTTTAGACTGGAAGATGCTGAAATTCATGGACATTTGGAAGTTTTCTGCCACATTTGTAGTGCTGGATCTCCTTGGAAGACAATGAAATCAGACTTCCTGGTAACATTTCACAGTAGTCTGCTATTTTTCTCATTGTCTAATGAGACATCTCCACGTCTATTGTTTTTTTTAAGACTGTGGTAAATACTGAGTTGTGCCTGTGGCTTGGCCATCACTGCTGCCAGGCAAGGGTTACTCTCTAATCTATCCCCTTTTATTAGCAGTGTAATGCTAGCTGCTGAAACAAATATACTCCAGATTCTTTGTGGCTTAACATATTAGAAATTTATTTCTCTCTCAGATCAGGCCTAAGTGACAGCTAGGACTCTACTCCGTGCAGTTCATAGGACTCAGGATTATGAAACACTCAGTGTCCGAGATTACTCTTAGCCTCAAAACCCAGCTCGCAACCAGAAGAGAACATTTGGAAATCTCATGGGAAAAATTTTTAAAATATCACTTCTTTCCACTTTCATTCACCAGAACTGAATCTCATGTCCTTACCCAGATGTACTCAAGAGACCTGGAAGATGGAGTTCCTTGCTGAGTGCATGCTTCTAAGCAACCACTGTTCCACTAGAGAAGACAGCACAGGTATTTGATGGGCACCTGGCAGTCTCTGCCACAGGCTACATGACACTTAACTCTGGAGATACAGGAACTCATGGCATATGTGTCTGAATGGCTAATTGCTGTGAAATAAGTCTCCAGCATTTAGTAGACTTTTAGGTCTACTAAGGTTTAGGTGGTGAGAGCAAGTATCCATTCCCACCTTCTCAGTTATTTTTCACTCCATTGTTTCAAAGACCATGAAATAAAACCTTCAAATTCCCAAGTGTCTAATGGTCTTAGGGTCCAGACAACCTCTGAATACATTCTGCTCTTAGTATTGGCTGGATCTGGAAGAGAAGGACAGTCCCAGCTCCCCAGAGCGGTATATTATTTCTTCCTAATAGCCCAAAGTGGAAACAGCCAAACAACCACCACTTGAAGCATGGATTTAAAACTCTGTAGTATCCACACAAGATATTATTAAGCCATCAAAATAGATGGCTATTTTGACATACTGTTAATGCTGTAAGACTGATGCATCCAGTAAACATACTTTATTATGGTAAAGTAGTCAAACAGAAGAACCTTATTTTATATGATTTTGCTAATACAACATGTCCAGAACAGGCAAATCCAAAGACTCAAAAAGGCTAAGTGAGGAAACACTGCTAATAGGTGCAAAGTTTCTTTTAGGAGTGATGAAAATGTTCTAGAATTAGGTATTGATGACAGTTACTCAACTTGGCGATTATATTAAAAACTACTCAATTGCAAATTTGACTTTATCTTTTGGCTTAAACAACAGAAGTTTATTTTCATACAGTTTTGGAAGAGAGAGATCCAAGGACAAAGGGTTGTGTGGTTTAGGCAGTGAGAATATTATTCTGCTATGAAATCAGTCTGTTAATGTAGTCCAGTGAATAGATAATGTTCTATATGCACACAATGGAGTATAATTCAGTCATAAAGAAGAATGAAATTATGCCATTTGTAGGAAAATGGGTGGAAGTGGAGATCACTATGTTAAGCAGAATAAGTGACTCAGAAACACAAGTATCACATCTTTCTCTCATATATAGATTCTAGTGGGAAACATAGCAGGCAAGTAAAAGAGAACTATTTGGAGGGGACAAAGAAGCAGGAGAGAGGTAAGAGAGGGTAATAGGCAGATATATATGAGCAAAGCACATTTATGAATGTGTGAAAATATCATAATGAAACTTCTTATTCTTTACAACTAATATGTGCCAGTAGATAATGTGAAGCCCCTCTCTGGCTTACATTTGGTTCCGCCCTCACTGTATCCTCATCTGGCTTTCCTCTGTGCATGTGATCCCCATTGTCTCTTTACTGTTCTTTTAAAAAAATTATTATTTCTTGCTATTCTTTCCTGAGGCATCAGAGTGTTGCTCAGGTAATCACTGCCTATACCAGTATCTTGAAATGTTTCCCATTTTCCTCTAGTATTTTTAAACTTTCAGGTTTTAAGTTCTTTGATCAATTTTGACTTGATTTTTTACTGACCAAGAGATAGGGTATAGATTGAATGTCTGTCTTCTTGCACCACACATCTGTTTTTCCAGCCCTACTGGGTGAAGAAGCTATCTCTTCTCCAATGTGTTTGGCTCTTTTGTCAAGAATCATATGGGGGTGCTGGGGATATAGCTCAGTGGAATAAGTGCTTGCCTAGCAAGCGCAGGGTCCTGAGTTCGATCCCCAGTACCACAAAAAAAAAAAAAAAAATCATATGGGTACTGATGTATAGATTGATTCCTGAGACTTGTAGTTTAGCCCACTAGCTTATATATCTACTTTTATGTCAATACCATGTTGTTTTTGTTGGGCTATGGTATACAGTGCCACCTTAGTTCACCAATTCAGTTAATTTCATGATTCTGAGGAAGATGGCCACAGTCCTGTTGGTCTTCACATGCAGAGTTTGCAAATGGAAGCAAAATTTTGCCAGATGCTTCTGTTTGCAAATTGAATTATTTGTGAAGAAAAGTGTTTGTGAACTGAGGTATTGCTATATTTTGAAATTAGGTACTATTCTTTTTGTTTTTTGACATTCTGGGTCTTTTGTGTTTTTCCATATGAATTTTAGGATTGTCTAATTGTGGAAGAATATTACTGGTATTTTGATGGTAATTGTACTGAATCTGCGAATGAGTTTTGGTAACATGGCCATTTTGACAATATTCTCCCAATCTAAGAACATAGCAGGTCTTCCCAAATTCATTTGTCTTCTTGAATTTCTTCTTTAACTGTCTTGTAATTTTCATTGTGAAGGTCTTTCACTCAGGTTTATTCCTGGGCTTGTTGGAGGCTATTATAAATGGGATCGTTTATTTCGTTTCTTTTTTCATAAATTCGTTATCAATGTACAGGAAGGCTATCAATTTTGAATGTTGATTTTACACACTGCTACACTGAAATGTTTATCAGTTTTACAAGTTTTGGTGGAATTTTTAGGGTTTTCTTGATATGGAATCGTATCACTCTTAGAAAAAATTTGACTTCCTCCTTTCCTATTTCATCTTTTTTCCTTCTTTGTCCTTTTGTCCTTTTGAGACAGGTTCTTGCTATGCAGTTCATGTTGGCCTTGAGCTCACTTTGTAACCCAGGCTGGCTTCAAAGTTGCAACAATCCTCCTGCCTCAGCCTCCAGATTGCTGGGATTACAGTTGTGCACTACTACACTTGGCTCATCTTTTTAAATTTTTTTCTCTTGCCTAATTTCTCTGGCTCACCTTTCCCATACCATATTGTGTAGAAGTGGTCAGAGTGTACACCTTTGTCTCCTTCCTGGAGAAAGGAGGAGATGCTTTCAGTTTTTCCCTATTCAGTCTGATATTGGCTATGAGTTTGTCATATTAATCTTTATTATGTTGATAAGTGATCATTTTATACATCTTATTTAGGGTTTTAAATCATGAAAGGATATTGAATATTATTATTTTTTTCTGCAACTAATGCAATGATCATGTGCTTTTATCCTTGATTTCATTTATATGTTATTATATCTTTCATTTTCTAAAATAGGCAATTATAGGTATTAAATTTCCTCTCACACCTCTTTTTGCTGAATCTCATAAGTGCTGGTGTGTTGTGTTTCCATACCTCTTAGTTTCTTTAACAAGCTACTGCTTATTCAAAAGTGTATTGCTCAATCTCTATGTGTCTGCACTTTTCTTGCTGCTGATTTCTAGTTTCAACCCATTATTTTCTGATAAGATGCAAGAAACTATCTTGAATTTTTTGTATGTATTGAGACTTGCTTTAGGCCTGAAATGTAACCTATTATGGTGAAAATTTCATGTGCTAATAAAAAGAATATTCTGCAACTGTTATATAGAAAATAGAATGTCTATTAAGTCTCTGATCTGTATTGTAATTTAACTCTTTTTTGTTGTTTGCACTGATTTTTTTGTCTGGGTGATTTCTTTATTGCTGGAAGGGGGATATGGAAGTCATTCACTATTATTGTACTGGGACTCATATTTCCCTTAAATCCTGTAGTGTTTGATTTATAAAATTGAGGGCTTTGATGTTAGGCACATATATATTTACAATCATTATATCTTTCTGATATAGTATTATTTTTATCAATATATAGAGACTATCTGTTTCTTTTGACTGATTTTGGTTTAAAGTCTGTTTTTCAGATATGAGTATATATATACTCTGTTGCTTTTGGATTCCATTTGATTGAAATATTCTCTAGCTTTTCACTTTGGAGATGTCTGGATGTGTCTTTGCTTATTACATGAGTTTCTTGTACACAGCAAACACTGGGGCTCATTTTTAATCCAGTTATGTTGCCTCAACATATGTGTTTCAGTTGAATAATTCAGAAATTAAATTTCAGGGTTTTGGTATGTACTAATTTTGTCATTTTTAAATTTTATTAGTTGCACTGAATCATCTACTTTTTTCTTTCTCACTTATTCATTTTAAAGGCCTGGTGATACACTCACATAATCATATTTGATTCTTTCCTACTTCTCATTCTTTTATCTACTCTTTTAATGAAATTTATTCCCTTGTGCCTTTCTGGTTATGTTTACCTTACTTCGTCATCTTGGCATGGGAGTCCCTTGAGCATCTTTTGTAGTTCTAGTAGAGTGTTTGGTATATAAATTCAGTTTATGGTTAGCTTGGAATATCTGTATTTCTCCTTTGATTCTGAAGGATAAATTTTCTCCAAGATGGTATTCTACAATGTCAGTTTTTGTTTCTTATAACTTGAAATACATTATTTCATGTCCTGATGTTTAACATTTCTGGTGACAAATTTGCTATTTTGATAAATTTGCCTTTATAAGTGACTTGGTATTTCTCTTTTGTAGCTTTGACTATTATATTTTTGTTCAGTAGTTTTGGCAGTTTAGTTATAACATGTCATGAAGAAAGTTTTTAGGGGTCATGTTTATTTGAAGCTCTAAATGCCTCCAGTATCTGAATGTCTATCTCATGCCCAAGATCTGGGAAAATTTGTACTGTTATTTCTTAGAATAAGTTTTCTGTACTATTAGTTTTAATCTTTGCCGCTTCATCTAAATCTGTATTTTATAAATTTGGTCTTTTAATGTCACATAGAATTATGTTCTGCTCAAAGCTTCTAATTTTTTCTGTTATTATTATCTGAATGTTATAAATCATCAACCTTATATAGTAGCTCTGTTATTCTTTCCTCTCCTGATCTAGTTTATTGGTGAGACTGCCAGCTGAGTTTCTTGTTTGACTTATTAAGGTTTTAATTTCCAAGATTGCTGTCTGGCTTTTTCCCAGAATCTCTATCTCTATTGAATTACTGTTTCTGATCTTCAATTGTTTTCCTTAATTTATTCAACTGTTTGTTTATATTCTTTTAAAACTTATCAATAATTTAAAAAATTCTTCCAACTTTTTTTATTTCATCTACTTTGACATCTTTAGAGTCAATTTCTAGAGAGTTATTATCTTTTCAAGGAGACACATTTTCTTGCATTTTCATAGTTCGTGTGTTTTAGTTTTAGGTCTATGCATATGCTGGCATAGAGTTTTCTTCCACTCCTTTGTAAAGATTTCTAAGTAAGTAGCCTTCTGTTGTTGCTGTGTCAAAGGAAATTGGTTTGTATATAGCGTTGAGTTTAGTTCCAAGTGGATTTCTTAGTGTAGTTTCCCTGTGGCTTCTGTGGCTGTGCTTAGTGGATTTTGACTCAGTGTGTGATGTGCTGGGGCCTATGTGACCTACTTTCTCTAGAGTTAGCCCAAGAGCAGGGAACCTCTGCAAGTCCTGACAGGTGTAGTAGACAGCTATATATCTGCAGTGGACCCTCAGTGATTACTCCTTCAGACTTGCCAACAATGCACCATCTGAACATGTATGGAAGACACCTCTGCTAAAGTCACCCAGAAGTGTGGTCTCCACAGCAATTGTTTTATTTCTTTGTGCTATTGCTTAGTATGAATGACTTCAGGCTCTCCCTAACCTTTCCTATAGGAGACTAGGATTTGGCTGGAGGCTTTCATTTTTCCATATTTTTCAACTTGAAGTACTGTTCAAAGACTGAGCAAGACTAGGGTATAGCTGTGTTGATATATAGTTTCTCAAAACTGGGCAGGGGTTTACTCTAGGAACAAAACACACCTCTGTGTGCTAAGGGAAACTGACTCAATCCCAAGCACTTCTCAGAAAAAAGAAAACAGATAGCAATAACCATCAGTAATCATGAACAAACCAGATATAGAAATATAGTAAAACCCAAATTTAAAAAATTACCATGATGAAGCCAGTAACAAAATGAAACAGAGGGACAAAAATGTAAGTATAAAGTTACTATTTAATGGAGATAAGAATTTTTACAAATACAGAGCAAAAGAACAAAAAATACAAACAGGAGAAAATGAGATAGGAGAAAAAAGAAAGAGAAAAGAGATTGAGTTAAAGATGAAAAAATAAGCAACTAGGAAAAATAGATGAGAAATGATCTAATTAAAGATTTTAAAAGTGAAAGACAGAGGAAGCAATGAAAGTAAAAATCAAGTATTAAAAGAAAAAGAGATAAGAGGAAAAGGACACATGCACACATAAATATATGTGAATATTTAAATAATACAATTATAAACAGAGAAGCTTCAATAGGAAAAGTAAATGTTTTCTATCAAGGAGATCAGTTGCTCAGGCCAAAGGGAAGTTCTCAACTTGTGCAGACCAGATTTCCAAGACCTCTGCTCTGCACGCTCTAGAGAGAGCAGAGCCCGAGTACTGTTTGCTGTTTCCTTCTTCCATCTGTGCTGGTCACCTGGGAACCAGTTTGCGGGTTGTCAAATTATAATTACTGTTAGGTGTCCTGCTTCTGCTCCTTCATGTGGACTAGAGCAGAATAGAGACTTTTGCTTTGGTTTTATTTTCTCTCCATACTCCTAGCACAGAGCTGACAGCAGCTATAATCTTAATTTCTTTTTCTCCTTCCTTCCTTCCTTCCTTCGTTCCTTTCCTTTTTTTTTTTTTTTCTTTTCATGCTAGGGATTAAATCCAAGCCCTTCGCACAGAGCTACATCCCAGCCTCTTTTTAAATTTTATTCTTCCACCCCTTTTTCAATTTTTGAGAAAGAGTCTCACCAAGTCACTAAATTACCTGGGCTAGGCTCAAATTTACAATCCTTGGCTTCCCAGATTGCTGGGATTAGAGATGTAGAGCACCATGCCAACCAGCCCAGCTGCTGCTTTATGTGGTGCCCATCCTGGGGCAGAGAAATGCTGCAGTGCTGTAGCACTGAGTGGGGAGGGTAGCAGGGACTGCGCATCCTGTACCTGCTGGCGTTCTTAAACCTAACTCCCACATGTAATCCTCCCACTGCTATTTCCCCTGGGCCTCCCACAGCTGGTTTCCCAGCTTGACAGTCCCAAGCGGAAGGCAACTTTTTCTCCTTGTGTGACCCTTCCACTGTGTGTCACAGGCCATCTTCTGTCTACGCGGAGCTCTTGGGAGTATTGCCTCAAAAACATTCGTCTCTAGCCAATGTAATTCCCAAGACTGACACTGGGTGGATCATGTATGACTTCTGCTGCTGGTTTCCTGAGTCAAGAAAATGTAGGGGCTTTGGTTCCCAAAGCAAGAAGCTGGGATCAGGCCTTCTCAAGATGGCTTCCTGATACTGCACTGTGATTGTATGTTGGGAAGTACAGGACTTACCTGGTACTGGTACACTATGCAGCTCCTAGGGCAACTGTTTGTTTAGACTGTGCTTTGCACCACATGCGGATCCATGATAGCTGTTTCCTGGATCTCTGTGACCCTTTTCATTTCCACCCTCACCCTCAGCGTGCTGGGTATTCAGCACCTGGGTGCTGTTTCTCATCCTCTCTGCCACTCTCCAAAGCCTCTATTTTTTAAAATAAAGTTTCTGTTAGTTCACAACTAACCTCCATTGCCTTCCACAAGTGCCCACCTTGGGAAGCTGTTGTCCACTTGCTTTTACTCTGTTCCCTATAGAAGCTACTGATCACTGAATGCTTTCAGTCTATCATTATGCTATCTCCTCAGTTAATACATTTTTAAAAGTGAAAATGCTCCTATGGAAAGAGATTTACTATTTTTATAAGCTAAATGACAATTATAGTAGCTCATTTAATAATAGATAATTAAAATCTATTATTAATAGTAATGGTAATGAGCAGCTATATAAGGCCTTTTTCAAAGTACTTGGAGCTATACACTAACATAATCCTCGTAGCTACTTTGTAAAGTACCACGATTACCTCCATTTTATAAATGAGGCTCAGAGCTTTGCAGCGTTAGACCTCCAGGAAATGGGAGAGCCAGTGTCTGAACCCAGGGAGAACTCTGTAGAATTTTATGACTACAAAGTCTAGGCTCTTGACCACCACACTGAGCTTCCCTTGGCTCCTATGTAAGCTAGCTAGATCAAACTTTGCTATAGTGAAATTTATTTTTTCTTTTTTATGAGAAGAAAATAATTATGCAAAACTGGTTATCCTGAAGAATCGGGGGCAGTGATATTTCTAACTCTAGGCCCTGATGTAATTAAGGGGTTTTCCAGAAACTTGGCGTTGGGTGGTATTCTTCATGACAGTTGGACAGCGAGATGTTAAGGCCATTTGATTGGAGATAAGCAAGATGAGGTCAGTTGAGAAGGGCCAGATGCAATTTTTTATACACATATATGCACAATCTCAGCAGAACAGCAGCTAGGGGGAGGCTGTAATTCCACAAGGTGAGGCCCAGAATGTGCGACCCTCTTCTCCACAAGGCCAGCCCTTTCTATCTCTCGGACCCAATCCTGCCCCTAGCAATCTCTGTCGCTTTCACTTCACCTTACATAAAATATGTTTCTTCCTTCTACCTCTGTGTCAGTCAACTTTCTGTCCCTGGGAAAACATATCTGAGATGAATAATTTAAAAAGAGGAAATAATTATTTGGGCTCATTGCTTTAGCCTATGGATACTGACCACTTAGGTTTGGGATCTGTGGTGACGTCGTATGTCATGGTAGATACACATGCAGACAAAACTGGTCAGCTCACCATGGCTGGGAATCAGGGTGAGGAAGAGGCCAGAATTCTAGTGTCCCTTTCTAGGTCACTTCTATGGATTTAACTTCCTATAGCTGGGCTTCAACTTCTAATCCCCAACAGAGCCACAAGCCTGCAACCAAGTCTTTGGTACATGGGCCTTTGGGCCCATTAAAGACCCAAATTTCATAACAGCCTCCTCACTAATCTAGCTCCTTTATAAAGAACTCTAGTCCATCCATTCTGGTACCTCTTCCCTCAATATTTCTACAGTTTATTTAGAAACTATTAATCAGGTGCTGTTTCTTTTAAAAATTATGACTATTTTTATTGTTTCCATTAAACTAGATTATAAATATTCTGAAGACAGAAAAGACTTTTTGCCTGTAATCTCCATATATCATTTAGAGATTGATGCTGTTAATAAAAGCCATAGATAACTCTACTTACTGAAAAGAACACTATATAATGAATCATTCTAGTCAAACTTGAGCTGTGTAAAATGTTCATTTATGTGTCAGTTCTTTCTAAAATACTGTGCTGCAGTTTGGCTATATGAAGTTTGGTCAGTATCATTCTCAGAGGTCTGAATATAGAAAAACACATATCCCAGCCCCAAAAGTTTTATACTAATTGGTGCAATGTTATTTACTTTGTTGACTGGAAAATGTTCTGATTCAATCATGAGGGCATCTCAAATTGTTGCAGCTGTGAGAAGAAGAATAAGATCAAGATGCTTAGACTCCACTGGATCCCAGGGAGGACAGGGCACAACAGAGTGTGCCCATGTGCCATGTGTGGTGGAGATGGCTTGGGAGCCCCCACCACACTGTAAATGGTGTGACCAAGTAATAACTTACAGCCTTGTTTCCACTTCAAACCTTGCATGAAGGTCAAACAGTTGTTTAACATTATAATTTTTTTCTCTTTAAATTTATTTTTATACCTATATATTTAAAAATAATTTAATGAATAAAATAATTTTTTAAGTCAAGCTGAGAGCAAAACAAATGAAACAAGACAACAAAAGGTACAACACTGGCAAATACTTTTGAGTGGATTCGTCTTACTGGGTGGATATAGGATACAAATTTAATCTATTTATTACAATTGCTTTCTAGAGAATCTTCTGGAAATATTATACTGATTGTCAGTGATTCATAAACTACAAATCAAAGGATTGTCAGATAATGGTTATCCTAGGAAACTTGGAACTGTAGGGAACTGATCAGCTGGCATTACAGGCATCTAACCCACCTTTCTGTATTAACAGCATGAGGATCTGACAGGGTTAGCTTAACAAATATGCATTGTTTACCATTTGGCAAGGGAAGTTGTAGGTACATGGGGTAAGTCACTGGAAAAGCAAAGGCCTGAGCCTTTGTTACATTTATATAGCAACCCCAGGGACTGACCATGAACAATAAGGATGATAAGTATGCAAGATGTAGAGTCCGTTAGTGAGTGATAGGTACGTACTACAGGAAAATATATAGTAGACCAATAAGAAGAACCCAGAGCACGAATGGCTGGGTGGACAGTGGTGTGATTTCAGTAGGTTGCTTTGAGCCAGTGTATTGGAAAAGCCGATGTTTGAACAGAGACCTAGAAGAGGTGAGAGGATGCACTTTGTGAGTATTTTGAGAGACACATTGTGGGTGGGGGGAACAACCACGCATAGTTTTAAGTGGCAGCTTACTACCATGTTCAAAGGGCAGCAAGAAAATTTAGCTGAGGTCCACCGAGGAGAGAAAAGAAGAAGAGGCTGGAGAGGAAACAGGAGTGTATGGGGGAGAGGGCGACTCTGCCTGGGCGCTGGCCTCTGCTCTGAAACGGGCAGCTGCAAGCGGGACTCATGGGTCAAGTGCTGTCATTCCATAGGACGCCTGAGGAAATAAAGAGACATTGTGAGGTGAGGTTACACGCAATGCAATGGACATTTACTAATTTTTATGGAAAAAATTACAGAAAATCTTCTGGTTTTTTTTGTCTTTTTGAGATAGGGTTTCACTATGCAGTTCAGGCTGACCTTAAATTCACTTCATAGCCTAGGCTGGCCTCAAACTCATGCTGATTCTCCTGCCTCAGTTACTCGAGTTCTGGGATTGCAAGTGTGCACCACCATGCCCAACTCTAGGCCATGTTTTGACAGGCATTTCTTTGAGCCTGCCACTGTATTTTAATATTCTTTTAATTTTTCCAAATGATCATATAAGATAGATATGTACTCTGTTTAATAAGTGAAAAATGGAGAGATAGAGTATAAAATTTGCAAAAGTTCATATACTAGGAGTTAAAATGAAGTGTCTCAGATTCGAAATGCATATAAAAGATGAATTTCATACTTAAAATATAAGACAAAATCTATAAGTAGCCATAGCTACCTCTGGGAGTCAAAAATATTAACATGTTGTCATTTTTTGCTATTTTTGTTTTTATTGAGGTTTTTGTATTTTAATTTATATTTATTTGTCCTTTAATAATATTTATATTCAGATATTATAAAGTGGGAAAAAACTACAAGGAAAGAGAAACTGGGATGGGGGAATGGAGAAAAGAAGGAAGCGAAAAGTAAAAAATGGTATATATATACGCTAGTTAAGACAGTTATGCTAATTTCTCTTAGTTCATTGAAAGGAAAGGTTTGCGCTAATATTGTTTGGACAATTAAATGTCAATAGCTTTAAGTCTGAGAACTAAATTAAAGATAACAATAGCAATGCATTAAAAATTGTTATCCTCCTACTATCCTGTTTTGAAATTTTGTGCTTTTTTCTCTGTAAAATAAACAAAAATAATATTTATATTCATTAAAATTGTGGACATACTTTGGTTTAAATTATTCTATCTTTTTAAACTATTAGTATGACCTACACTATATTGCTTTTTTATTTTTGTGTGCTTTTCTAAGATGTGTTATGTTGTTTCTCGTCATTGCATTTTTTCTATCTTTTTGTGAGTACACAATATATCCCAATTTACCAAGTGCCAACTTCTTCCGTATATTTTTCTGAGAAGCGTTTCGGGGAACCTAGAGAGTCAACCTCCCGAGTCTATTCTTTAGTCACCTCTTTCCATCTATGTTGTTGATTGAGAAGTGAAGGTCACAAGAGATAGTGAAACCTGAAGTCTGCTTGTCTGACGCTCTAGGTCAAGCACATTCTTCAACGAAATGCAACTTATCTCAGAAACGGACGCAATCATGAGAACAGAACACATTCTTTTGTATGTCAAGCTCAAAACTGAATTCACTATAGATTTACTTCAGAATCCCAGATGTTGTTTCTGTTTGAGTAAAACCTGAAATATATTAAAAAATACCTACTGCTGTGTTGTCTATTTGGTTTTCTCTTTTTAAACATTCTATTGAGAAGCGCTGCAGAAAGTTCATCTTGACATCTGGGGGCCCAACTACTTCCTGCTACAGTCAGCTTGGGGGGAGCCTCTGGGTTATACTCTTTTGAAATTGTCCTGCTGAAGTGCATGTTTTGGTTGTAGGGTTTTCCAGATGCTTCTTAAGTAGGTTCCATGTGTTCACATTTATACAAATTCAGCATGTTTCTCAATGTGGGGCAACTAAGTAAGTAGTTCATAAATTTAGTGCAGTTAGCCTATGAGCTAAGATGAGATTGCTATTTAATTGTATTTTACTCTATTAATTGAGTATTATATATTTAATCAATTCTCTATTTTATGCTTTATTTTTTATTTTTTCTGGGTTTTTAAAAGGTTACTTCATGCTCACATTCTGAGAAATCCAAATTTTACATGTAATTATATCCTTTGATAAATTAAATTAAAACATGATATGCCGAGTAAATTCAGATAAATGCATGGATAATGTGGTATCCCTATGTCTGTTTTAAACATTACCATTACATAACATTAGAAACTTGAAAAATACTTCCAGATAGAATGTCTGCAGAGTTTCTCACTTCAGGGATGAGAAAACTGAGACTAAGAGTGTTTAACAGATAAGTAATGACCGAATTTACTCTAGAATCCAAATTCCTTCATTTCTGACATAGAGCCCAGGAACACAGACTGTGTTTGGGATAAAATGGTCTCAAACCAAGTGTAGTGGTAAATGCCTGTACTCCCAGGACTTGGGAGGCTAAGGCAGGGGCACTGCTGTGAGTTTGAGGTTTGAGGCCAGCCTGGGATACACAGTGAGTTTAAGGCCAGCCCGGACGTAGCAAGTCCCTGTCTCATAAAAAAAAAAAAAAAAATGGTTTCAAAGATTCATGCAGCCTTTTTTGAGATATGGCAGTGTTTATATAAGTCTAAAGTTTTAGTCCTTGCCTACGTATTTGAAAGTAAACTAATGTCTTTCCCTTTCTTATTGGTGAGAAACCACTTACTAGTCACTTTGATAAACACCAAGGATTCAGAGATGAAACAGAGGTAAAAGTCTCCAACAAGCAACAAGTTATAAATAAATGCAAAGATACAAGCAGTATGAACATTTAACCTGTTTTTCCAGCTCTTTCCATATACCTCTTCCAGATCTCTTAGACCTCAGGCCACTTTCCTTCCTTCAGAGGATCTTTCAGGCTTTCCAGATCTCCAGTCAAGTGTCCTTGCATTATTCTATATGGTATTACACATTATGGAAAGTCACAAAAAAATACGTGAGGGATGTCATAAAATATACCTGTACTAGGTTATGGATGGCTCTAGTCCATAGCACGGGCTTGAGGTTTTAATCTTTGGATGATAGAAAGCTACTGAAATATTTTAAAATAACTATGTTTAGAAAGACCTCACAGTACCAGTGGCAAGGCCAGTAGCTCCTTGAAGGCTGCCTGTTCTAAGGCTGCTGCAGTTGTCTAAGGGGAGATGAGGATGGCCTAAGCTAGGGAATCTCCCTAGAAAGAGAAATGGATGAATTGGAAAGATGTTTAGGTGATAAACTGAAATGTTGAAGAGAAATGTGGGTCAAAAAGATGGCAAAATGGGGGAGATATTTGCAAGTCCTCCCAATAAGAGGTGGGAACTGCTCTGAATGTGAATTGGCCATTTGACTAGCTTGGGACAATGTGACAACATCAAAGTGTGGTTTAGAGGACATTTATACATTGCGGATGTCTTTGATTGGATATTGCCTGGTATGTGTGAGGAATCTGGCTGGGTTCCTAGAAGATGAACACCATGTGGACAATATGTGAAGAAGCAGAAAGAATCCAGTTGATTCAGCTGTATCTGTCAAGGCCAAGTAGAAGACTGGCTAGGCTGACCCCAAAACAAATTGCTGACCTGATAAATTTTGCTCTAAATAAATGGCTGTTACCTGAATTACACTCTGTTGTGAAGCGATATGTTGTAAGACATATACTAACTGGTACTGTACATGAAAGAGAGCAAGGTCTAAGGGATAATTACTGAGAATATTTTAAAAGAAATGTACAATCTACCTCAGTTTATGAATGCTTTCGTTTGCAAACAATTCAGTTCACAAACAAAAGTGTTTGGAAAAATTTTGTTTTTGTTTCTGAACTGCACTGGGTCACAAACACAACTGCAGCCATCTTTCCCACACAAACACAAATGCGGCCATCTTTTTCTAAATCACAGAACAAATTACATTAGTGAACCTAGGCACCACTGCATAATGCAAAAGAAGTTCTGAAGTATAAGCCCTGTTTTCTCTCATTCTTATTGAACAGTTCAAATTTAATTATACTTAAATAATAGCCCATATTATATACATCAATTCCATTAGCCTAACAAATTTTCTTCAAAGAATTATTTTCAAGATCATGTGTTATTTTTTGCAATTATTCAATTAAATACAATTTTTGTGTATTCTTGGATGATGCTAAAAGAGCATTAAGTAAGTCAGATGTAAATATAAGTGGTTAAAATATGGAAATGCTTTCAAAATGTGAACAATATATATGTCAAGTAGCTTATTGTTGGAAAGCTTTGATGTGGGAATCCTTGATGCATCAGATCTATTGTTCTTAATTAAAAACAGCTACTTATAAATCTGACAGTGTAATACAGCTGCTTGACATGATAGACACTTCTGAAAATATAAGAGATGCTTTGTGTATCTGAATGCAGGGGAGTGTTTTGCGTTCATGGTTCCTTTCAAGTCAGTGTTAGATCCCACAAAAAAGAAATAAGCTCTGTCCTCTTAAATACATCCTTGTAAATCTAGAATCACATAAGTCAGTTCCTGTATTCATCTGAGATATGTGAATGGTTTATTGTAGGATATAATAAAATGTAAAGAAAGAAAATATTAGATACAAAAGTATTAATTTAAAAAGATGTGGTTATCACTTTTGCGGTAGATAGAAGTTTATTCATAAAAAGCCAACCTGCTTATTAGTGGACACATAAAAAGTTATCAAATTGCCACTTCTTTTTGTAAAATGTAGCTATTTCAGCCTTTCAGTATAAAAGACTTTTACATTTGGGAAAAGATCCCAGCATCATCAACTTGAATTTGCACAGCCTCAGATATTGTCCTGATTGATTGTTAGGTTCTATTAAAATAAAGTTGATAAATCCTTTGAAGATGTTCCTTATAACATGACACTAATAGAAATTATGGAGGGCCAGTGATGTAGCTCAGTGGCACAGCACCTGGCTGGCAAGCACAAGGTCCTGAGCTCAATTCTTTGTACAAAAAAGAAAAAAAAGATTATGGAGATTCTCTTAATGTTAATTGTTCAAAATAAAAACAAAAGCTAAATTAAAAATTTTAGAGAGCTCTCAGTGCTATTGTCAAGAGGTGAAATTGTGATATTAGATTGAAATTTCCCAACCTTAGAAGCCCAAGTTTCAGAATGAAAAAGAGCCAGTGACTGTATAATTTCTATTGTTGATGGATTTTATTGTTTTGTTTTATTATACTAATTCTTTTGAAAATCTGATACTGTATCTGTTTATTTTTCTTAGTGAAAATATTGTTGTATTAATTTTTCCTTAAAATACAGTATTTTACTAAACTGAGAAATTCTTCATTCAAAAATAATGTTTCATTCCTAAAAATAACTCATTCTAATGAGATGGTTTAACCTCTGAGAATGACTATTTGTTTAGAGTTTTTCCCTTCCCTTTCTAATTCTCATTTCTGTTTTCATTTTCTTTTTGAGATATCACCTTTTCTCCAAATGAGATAGTAGAGAGAGGATAAAACTTTTGCAGCAGGAAATTTGAAAATGATAATTATAGGCATCATCCACCAGCTAACCAGCTAAAAAAAACATAAATCCACACCGCACATCATAAAAACCTTGTTTGCATAGTAAGGTATAAAATATTAAACATTGAACTGAAACTTTTTTTGAAGGAAACATAAATTTCACTGTGCTGGGCATAGTTTTTGGTTGTAAATGCAAAGTACAGAATATAATAATATACAGATAGTGTAGAAACTGTATATGAACATATAAACTTAAGCATGTGGAGATAGTGGAGAGAAAAACAAGCAAATATCCCAATTAATAAAGTTATTATGGACAATTTTCCAGGTAGACATTTGAGGAGAATTATGTTCGGAAGGGAATATCATATCATACATTATTTATTTATTCATTTTTATGTTAGAGGATAAGAAATAATTTTTAAAAATTAGAAATGATACAAAATTTCACTAAACAAGATGATAGATAGGAATTCAATAATGGTTGATATATTGCATATTGTTGTCCTCATCTTAGTTGTTCATATTACCATATATAAACATGCAAAAGAAAAACTTACTGTTTACACTTCTTTTCTTTCTTCTTTTCAATTTTTTTGAAGCATACATTATTTTAAATTAACCAAATTTCAGTAATTATGAGGTTTTGATAATAAACGATGTCAACAGTCACCATTTGCTGAGTGTGAACTGTGTGGTATGCACCATTTCATGAATATTATTTTATTAATCTTGCATCCATGTAAGGTGGGATTTACTGTTGTAGCAGAGGCATTGGAAGCTCCATTACCTGTTGGACAGACATAGCCGGTGAACCATGGACTGGAACCATAACAAAGCACCTGACTCCATGGCCCCTGATGCTTCCAAAAGTTGTAAAATCTGGAAGCAGAAGAGTCTCCTTCTTTGCTTTGTGGTTGTACAAATTTAAGTAATAGTATACAAAATAGCTTAAATCACCACGGCAAGAGGAAGAACATACGTAACTTTTTCCTTTAGAAACACACACACATATACACACACACATAGCAGCTTGGATGTACACAGTTCAATGCTCTCTGATCGATCATGTGATTCTATTGGCCAGTAACCTTTGGTCTTATAGGAACCTCTCCAAATGACTTTAATGGATCTTGTGTAATTCTACAGCACTGGGAAAGGGTTAGGCTCTTTATACACCAGAGACTGTGTTTATTAAGCCCATCCATACCCTGGGGTATGTTTTTATGCATATTCCCTTTGTCTTCTCAAGGAAGTTTCTACATATGGGAGAAGGGTGTGAAGGAAAACAAAATCCTGCGCTCTGTCTGTATGGCGATTACCACTTAGACACAAAAACATCTGCTGGGCTAAAGGCAGCAACTGTTGCCCAGGCATGGCAATCACACATAATGCCACAGGTCTGGAAATACAGAAACTGGTGTGAATGGATCACCTGTGAGGAATTCTGGAAACACTTAAATTTGTTATTCACACCGACATTTGACCAACATGGACCATTTAAATAAATAAAAGGTGTTCATTGAAGCATAATTTTCTTTTCATCCCCTCTATTTTGGAAAAAGTCTGATTTTAGTCAAATATTTTGAGTCATTTTGAACAATTCAGAAAAGAATGAATTTAGTGATATATAAAGTGGACTTCGTTTGGAAAAGATGTTTTATATGTTCGCTTTACCTATATTTTTCTCATTAACACTAAAGAACCTTGGCTGTGGAAAATGTTTGTGGAACTAAATTAGCTTTCAATGCATCACTATGGATCATCTCTTCAAATTTCTGTTTCTCTGTAGTCCTTAACAATGAGAAAACAAAGTGTAAATTTCAAAAACATAAGAACTTTTAGAATTTGCCAATGCTGTTTTCATAAAACCATCAGGCTACATTTGCATTGATGAAGTGAGATATCTATGCTATGAAAGGCCATCCCATAATATGCAAATCACATTAGACTGACTTACAGTGGGACAAGTTTTAGGATTCATTGAAATGTGGAAGGTTACATTTTATAAAATAAGGAATTGCTATGAAGTTTTTGTAGTTAATACAGTCTTTGATTTTAAGTATGAATAGCTATAGGATAGAAAACTATTAACAGGAAGTCAATATACTTAGCTTTAAACTCTCAAACTTTGGGAAGACAAAATTGTAATAGTTTATAAAATTATTCTTTTCTTTCCATTTAGAGGAAAGAAAAAGTAATTTTTTAAATAAGATGGTGTATTGAGAGAAGAAATACTTAACTCTGAAGCCAAGTGTTTCTGTGCATTTGGAAGGACATCCTTTAGGGAGACATTCTTAGTCCATCCTTATGCTCCAAGAGGGGTAAAAGACACGACCTTGCTGTCAGGCAGATGCTGCTGGGGCACTACTCAGTTGGATAGGGCTAATCTATTAGTGGTGAAGGGAGGTTTAACTTGTTTATCCTAATCTCTATCAGTTTCAGAGAGAGTCAATTCCTTGGGTTAATGTGTTTGCTCTACACATTCACAATCCAGCTTAAGTTAAATTTTCAAGGCCAGAGCAAAAGTTTGAAACTAGCTTTGTCTCTCAAAGCTCCCTATCTTCCAGGTAAATTTTCATAAAATGATTGGGAAGGCTCTAAGAGCTGATTCTTGTTTCATTTCATCACTGGTACAGGGCTTAGTTAGGTGAGTGAGAAGGTTTTATTTATCAGGTTCCATCACGCCCATCTTGGGATATTTGATTCATTTATTGGGAAACTAGTGAAATAGAAGATATATTATTTATGGAACAGTGTGCATAAAAAGATGTGGGGGTGAGAGTCAGGGCCTTGAGCTTGTGACTTCAGTAGAAACTTCTGTGGAACTTGCACTTAAATGATGTGCCATGGTCTATGTTAAACAGTGTTACATGGTTTTCAAGTGGCTTTAGGATTTAAGCATAAGTCCTGTGGAATTTTCACCTTGAAGAATCATGGCAGCTTATGGTAAGTGGCACATTTTTACAAGCAAGTATCCATTTCTGTAGAGGTGGTGAGCCTTAGGTAAAGAAACAGCTTGTTAAAGTCACAAAGCTGCAAGTACAGGTCAGCCTTAGCAGCTTCAGCACATACAATCCAGGCTGAGAAGGTTGAGTCAACCTTAGAAAATGTGCAAGGCCCACACAGACCTTAGTCAAGATCCAGACCTGGCATCAAACACTATATGTGACTATGTATGAGCAGGCACAGGGTGTTTAGAGTCTTCATGCACAGACATTGAGAGGCAGGGCCAGTGTTACTACATTTGCCAGGATTTGGGGGCATAACTTCAGGATACTCAGTGCCTGGGAAAGAGGCCTTGTTTATAGTTGCTTCTCTTGCTTTTGCATAAAGAGAGGAAATGGGGAAAGCTTAATGTAGGGTCCACAAGGCTGACATTGAGCAAATATCACTTCCTGCAATGACCACCTTACTCCAGATTTGTTGTTACATGAGCTCTAACCATGGCATGAGAGTTTTCATGGCACATTAAATGACTTCTCACAGGGAAGGGTAGATTTCATTAACAATGTAACCAACAGCCGTATCAACAACAAAGAATAGGAGTCTTGATCATAATTTATTTACTGCTTTGACTTGATCCATTTCAGAACTTCCTAACAGCAAAACTGTCACTAATTAGCAGAGGTTCTGAAGGTTATAGGAGGAGCAGGGCTCCCTACTGAGGAACTGCTTCATGAACGTGGTATTTTAAAAGTCCAACTCAAGATTTATTGTTAGTATCTCACACCCCACTACATAAAATGCCTTCTGCTTTCTGAATAATTATATGAAAGCACCAATTACTTTTATAATTTAAATAAAACCAACAGAGTTTGTTGAGCACATTGCATAACACAATTAATAGCTTATAAGTCCCTGTTTTTCTTTGGGTATTATTACATCCTCCATTTTATTTAAAAAGAGAGAAGAAACCAGCACAATACTCTTTCCAGATAGGGCTTCACTCTTGATTTAGTTAGAGTTTAGAGGGAAGTGTGCCTTGAAATTGGGAACTGAAATTGGTTCTTTTGTGCAGTGACAGAATTTGTCCCCCTCTGCAAACAATAACTAGATTAAATTGCCAATGACCCTTAGGGTAGGAGACGACAAGACTTAACAAATTTTGAGGCATTGCAGAATAACAAAAGAATCTGAAGGCATTGTTCCCCAGCTATGCGGAGGGCCTTTGCTGTACTCTGCTTGAGGGGTCCCACAAGAGTGGGGTTCTTCCAGTCCTGCTTGTCTTTAGCAGAGACGCCAGAGCCAAAGGCATTAATGATCTGGGCCATCTGGCTTGTCAGCAACCAGTTTCAGCATGATAATTGTGAAGTGGAGCCATTATTTATGCATTTTTGGTTCTGTCTACTATTCATTTTGATATAACTTTCTTCAGTGTTTCCACTGATGGGAGAATCAAAGTCCTGCCTATGTTTTCTTGAGTGTGTCGTTTCTGTGAAGGAGATTATTTAGCAGTTAATGTGGAAACAGTGTATCTTTCATAAGAAACCATGGGCATCTTTTGTGTCATTTGGAGCACAGTTTGAAAATGTACTGCTTGAAACATGCCACCAAGTCCACGGTTATCAGATATATGTTCAGGTTTAAAATGAAACATTTGTACAAGCATGACTAGGGTATGTTGGTAGAATGACTGGTTACAACTTCTTTCTAAATTGTGCTCAGATTTTAGTGAGATTAGGATTGATGATCCTTCTGGTATCTAAAAGCAGTCTGAGAAGGCATCTTCTTTTGAAAACTGGTCTCTTGCCTACCCTTTGAGAACTTAGGTATGTATAATTAGAATGCAGGATACAGAAAAATTGGATGATTTTTCTGAGCATCACCCAGAAATGGGCTTCTCCAAAAACAGTCTTTCACTATTCTTCACTCTTTTTTTGCCAAGTGCACCTCTGCTAATTTGCCATTAAATTTAGGGCTCCTTCACAACCATAACTTCATTTCTCACATGGAGAAACAGAGATACAGAGAGGGTAATACACTTCCTACAGTCACGCAGTTAGTAAGTGGAAGCAGTGAGACCTCAGCTGAGGCTCAGGAAGGTTCCAAAGACTTTGATGACGTGATTTCTCATGGACAGGCCTTGATTTCTTTGAAGACCTCTTATTCAGCAAGTTTGAATTAGGTGGGATGGAGAATCCATGTTTTAAACAAATTGTCCATAGAAGGTAATGTTCTATATCCAGAAAGTTTGAAAATCCTGTTGCAAAGAATACATGGACAGTGTCCATTCAGGAAAGAACAAAACTTAACAATAATTCTGATTTGGTTTAGAAATGACAATTTAGCTATACAAACTTAAAATTAGGTATCTTCTTTCTTGTATTCCAGAATTCTTATGTAGCTCCCTTTCTGAAAAGCAATTGGGAAAGTTGTTCTTTGAAAATGTAGTTTAAAATAATTAGTATCATATAAATAATTAGCATTAGTATTAGTACTAATTAAACTGGCCAAACACAAATTAAGCAGAAGTTCTGAAAATATTGGTCCTGGAACACTTGGTAAGAAATTACTGAAAAAGGGGCCAACCAGATTATAAGAACTGACATTTTCTCCTTTGATTACAAGCTTCTGTGACCTGCTGGGCCAAGCTAAGAACAGGAAATGTAAGGCTATGTTCTCTTTCCAGGACTCTCTGGCCCGTGGATATATAGGAAGTGGTAAAAGCTGTATGGTGACTCTTTAGGAATTGAAAGGCCTTGGACAAATCAATCAGAGCTTGACTCTCCACATCAGCAAGTCAGGATAATAATACTGCCTAAACTTATCTGAATAACATCTGGATTTACTTACTGGCAAGTGTGAAGCATTTTAAAAATACCGAATACTGTATAGGGGATTCAAGTAACTAAGATTTCAGTGACCCTATCCCTTTCCTTCCTGCACTTCCACATACTGGCTAATGCAGCGAGATACAGGAAACCCAAACACCAGTGGGCTTCCAGCATCTCTCCTGATACTGTTCTCATGTGCAGCTCCTAATGGCTGCTATAGACTAAAAGTCTGTATCTCCCTTCCTCTGCCATCCAAGTTCATATGCTATATCCCAACTCCCAAAGCAATGGTGTAAGAAGTCAAGGTCTTTGGGACAGGATTAGCACATGAAGGCACAGCTCTTACAAATGGAAATGCAGCCTCTGTCTCTTCTACTGTGTGAGGGCACAGAGAAAAGACACCTACCTGCTCATTTGTGAGCCAGGAAGTAGACATCAGACACTGAATGCTCTGGTGCCTTAGCCTTGGGCTTCTGGTCTCAAAAGTATGAAAAATATATGTTTGTTGCTTATGTACCACCCAGCTCAGAGTGTTCTGTAATGGTACCCAGAATGGACCGAGAGGCTGACCAGGACCCACTGGGAGGGGCACGCTCTTGTATCAGTCTGTGCCCATTATGGCAACTTTAAAGGAATCTTCTGCTTTCATCCTTACTGGTATCGGAAAACACTCCATAAATACTCCAGAAATGTAGAAATTTATCATTGTTACTGAAAAATATTATCCTTCCTAGCATAAACAATTGAGTACTACTTTTTTTTCTTCCCAAAGTCCAGGCTTGTGAGACTCAGTTAATTTATATTTCCAAGGAATACGTGTGCCTCTCCTGTGTTAGTTTTGGGGGTATCACAAAGCCCATAATCAGCCTCTTTGCAATGGCTGCTGGAAAGCCCAGAGCCCCGTGCACAGCTTTATCTGTGATACGTGGGTACGGATCTGGAGCACATTTGGTTTCTACTTTAATCTTGGCTTTGGTTTACATTTCCTACTTGGCTTTTCCTTTTGTTCTCTTTTTCTCATTCAATTAATATTACTGTGTTCTAATGTTTCACTGAGTTGTCTTAACTTCTTCCTGGAATAATTCAAGCATGGTTGAAGAGGAATGTGTTTAAACATTGCTTGGCAAATCTTCGTATCTGTGCTGTAGAGCTCCGGATGCATAAAAATATTTGAAGACTGTCTATCTCTGGTATTCTCACCATGCCTATTTTTTCACTTTATACCACAGAAAACCTTACCTCGTTGTCCTTCCAGCATATGTAGGCTCTGGGAAAAGCAACTTTATTCTTCTATAATAAATTTCCTCAGATTTTGTTTTTCAAGGTATCTAAAACATTTTACAGGGACATTCTTCATCTCGATAGATGCAAAATACAACCATTTTAATTCTCTAGAAGTACTTTTTCAAAGACAAAAAGCAAAGGAAAGAAACACTGGTTAAGAAACAAACAGAAAAAAGCAAGCAAATGCAGGCTGAGAGAACTCTGCTTTATGAAGTTCCTCCGTCTTATTGCTTCATCCTTAGAATCAATTCAGTATGTGGAAAAATTCATAACCTGGCAAAATAAAAGCATTCATACTTCTCCAGGCTGAATGCCCAATCAAACCTTTCGTTTTAATTACAGATGAATAATAACACCCTTGAATTTCTTACAAATAACGTCAGCCTCCTTTTGCTTTTCTGAGTGATGGAAGGTGATGAATGAGGACCTTTTAATTCCGCACAGCTGGATGTCTTTTGTTGCACTTCCTCTCAAAGTTTGCTGTGCAGATCTGGCTTATTTTGTCAGATGTGCTAAAAACAACCTGCCTGACTGGAGGTGGAAACAGCCTTCACACAGGAGACATTTGTGTGATTGAATACCCTGTCCAGATGGCAGCTGTGGCAGTCAGTCTAGGAGGTGGACGATAAGCCGTTTGTCTGAGTTCACATGTATGTGGGTGTGAATGTGTTTGATTCAGTTCTGCAGCCAGGACGAGGGATGGCTCCTCTGGTCAAACTTTGAGGCTGATATGAAAATGACTTTAGTTTTGCTGCCAGTTTAGAGGCTGTTCTGGAACATGAAAGGTGTATTTGCTGGATCTAAAGTCCTGGTTCCAGTATGAGGTTCAGAAAGTGAAGGAAGCCAGGCCTTCCTTGAACACAGCAGGTCTGTGAGCTGCTTGATGACATCTGGATAAGGAGCTGAATTGTGGAAGGTTATAGCTAACACAGACTCTTCCAAGAATGAACTAATTGTGTTTTCCTGGGAAGATAGTGAAAAAGCACTGCAAAATGCTCCCCCCCCCACCCCGGCATTCCCCTTGCTTGCTGTAGGCACTGAAATGAGTGGTTTCTGGCAGGGTGCACGTAGACCCTGTCTCCAGAGGGCCACCTCCAAAAAACATGGCGGCAGCCACAGATATTCAGTCACTCAGCTTCGACTCCAGGTTCCTAGGTGTATGTTCTTCATCAATACAGGGCAAATTACGGAGCCAACAAATCAGTTTCCCAAAACTGAACAAAACTGAAGTCTTTGTTTGTGCTGAATAGGTGCGAGGTATTTGTCCACCACTTTGTGAGATAGGTGTTGTTTACATTTTAATGATTAAAAAGAATAATAATTAAATGAGATTTGCAGATGGGCTAGAAGGATATCCTCAAAACTTTTAAAGTGATGGATCCAGAAATTCATATTCAGGTCTAGCTCAAAATCCCATGTTCTTTTCTCAAGTTCACTTTATCATTTTAGCAATGTGTTTAATGAAAATCATTAAACCATACATTATAATTTAAGATATATGTTATAATTTTATGTGGAAAAGATTTACATTATCAGGATTTGTTTCATATGACATAATTGTGCTGAGCTTTGTTTTAAAATCTTTCTCTTCTACAGATGCAAAATGAAAATGAAGACCTAATGCTTAAACTTCATTGCCTTGGCACTATAGAGAACCCCTGTTTGCAGAACCTTCTTTATTTTAAGTGTCTGTCCTGTATACTGTGAGATTTTTAGCAGAATTCTTGGCCTCTAGCAGTTATCAGCAGCACCCTTTTCCCAGTTGTGACAATCAAAACTGTCTCCAGGTATTGCCAACTCTCTCCTAGGGGTGAAATGATCTTGGATGGGAACAACAATTTTAAAAGATGTATGTCTATAAAAAGGAAGAATATAAAACATGGTCTGGTGGGGTGTAGCATACATACACAAATTACATTTTGTGAATTTGTCTAAAAGTGCATAGAAAATGTGAGATATTAAATTAAGTTAAATTTCCTACATATTTACATAAAATAGTACTCTACATTTTGTAAATACTTAAACTGTAGGTGTTGTAATTCCTAAAGCTACTTATAATGCTGAGATATAAAAAGTGAATGGAGAAATAAAAAAGAAATTAAAAGGAAATGCTAAGAATAATTGACTAACCTAATCTAAGGAAAGGAAGACCAGATAAGCAAAAACAAATAAAAATCAAGAAGAAAAATACCAGACATAAATCCAACCATTTCAGTCATTGCACAAAATGTAAGTGGACTAACTTTTCCAATTAAAAGGCAAATACTGCTAAGCTGCATCTAAGAGCAATTGCAGATGCTGCGTGGAAAACACATTTAAAGTACATGGGCACATAGGATTTGGAGACAAAAGGAAGAAAATCATATACAATACAAATGTTATTTATAATAAATTTGAATAGATCAGTGAGGAGTAGGAGTATATTAGGAAGGCTTTCTTTAGATGTGTATGTTCTTAAACAGAGTTTTGAAATATATGAAGCAAATACTGACAGACAAAAAGGGAAAGATAAGAAAATCCATAGATGTATTTGGATATCTTAACATACCTTTCCTAGTAATTGACAGGATAACTAAACAAGGCAATTACAGTAAGAAAAGGAAAAATACAAATAACTTTAACCATCTTTGCCTCATACATAGTTACCAAGTATTTAACACAAGTACAGAATATACATTCTTCTACTGTATGTGAACTTTGAACCTGGATAGATCATACTGGGTTAAAAGGCAAATGTCAGAGAGTATCAAAAGACTAGTAGTAGTAGAAGTCATCTTCTGTAACTATGTAGCTAAGTAGTAGATCAGTCAGGTAAAAAAATTCTAATATTTAGAAGTTAACAAATCAATTTCTGAATAATCCATGGACCAGGTAAAATTTTACTAAGAGATTAGAAAAGATTTTGAGCTAAATACTAATTAAAACACATTTCAAGATTTGTGACATGCAGCTAATATGTCAGAATTGCGTAAAGCTTTAAGATTAATTACCTAGGTTTCTATGTTAATAAGACATTGTAATTATTTTAAGATAATCATACAATTCTTTTAAGAAATTAGGCATTTCCCTGAAAACATTAAATCTAGAAATTTCTTTTGGCCCAGCTATTCTTCTTTTAGGTACCTTCCCAAGAGAGTTACAGACATAGTGATATATGCATGCTCATGTTTATAAGCAGCACAGTTCTTAATAGCTAAATCTTGGAATCAGGTTACATGTCCATGAACTTATGAATGGATAAAGAAAATGTGATATTTACACACAATGGAGTACTACTCTGCCATAAAGAATGATAAACTTGAGTTATTTGTAGGAAAATGGGTGTGCTTGAGTCCATCATGTTAAATGAAATAAATTTAACCTGGGTGTACTTGAGTCCATCCCGTTAAATGAAATAAATTAGTCTCACAAGCTTATATATTGCATAAGAAACCCAATGTGTGAAAAAGAGCAAAATGAAACACCAATAAATTATAGGAAATAGAGAGATAGATCTCTTTCAAATAGGAAGAGGGCTAAGTGATGGAGGGAGGAATGAGGTAAGGGAAGGGGCAGGGATGAAGAAAGGAACTGAGATGTGTTATGTACAGGTATCAACTCCTGCAGGAATGTAAACATGGATGCTAATAAAAACACATGCATACTAATAAACAAGTGCATACTAATAAAAAAGAAAACATGCTTGAAAAAGAAATGAGTCATATATAAGTAAACCAAATAAATAGAAATCATAAGGATAAGAATAATAAGGATGAGGGGCTGGGGATATAGCTCAGTGGAATAAGCGCTTGCCTAGCAAGTGCAGGGTCCTGAGTTCGATCCCCAGTACCGCAAAAAAAAAAAAAAAAAAAGTTAAGAATAATAAGGATGAGAAGAAGGACATAGGAAATAGATATGCTCAAAAAATTTCGCTAATCCCAGAGGTGTTTTGAAAAGTTTGATAAAATTTGTATAAGTATTAGCAAGACTGATCAGGATAAAAAGTGAAATATCATTAAGGTCTAATGCTAGGTTGAAAGAATTATTATTACATATTTTTCAAAAATCAAAATTATTTTTAAAAATATCGACTAACTTCAGGTATTTGAATTTGACAACATAGATGATATGGACAAATTCTTTGAAACACTGCTGATCAAATCTAACACCAAGAGAGACATGATATCTGGCTGCCTTGTATTGATCAGAAAGGTTAAATATCTATTGGAAAGTTTCACACAAAGAAAACTTCAGGCCCAGATAATTTGTGCTAAATTGCTGAACACAGGAACCTGAAATCCTTGGACTGGGAATCTTTAGCCTAATGAGTAAGTTCGCTCAGAATGGAAAGGTTTCAAGAATGACAAGGTCTTCCACAGAGTCCTCCAAGCAGCTCTTCCAGTTCCTCAACCTCAACTGACCACCCATCGCTGGCAACTATAAAACAGAAAAAGAGGAAGATACGGAGAGTGCTAAAGCTGGGGCTCTATCACACCTGCAAGGCAAGCCACGGAAACAAACTGTTTCAGCTCCCAGAAGGTGAGGTGCTGAGGAGCGCCAATACAAAGTTTCTAGGCAGAAGGATTGAAATTGACATCAACCTCCGGAGAGTATAAATAACCATGCTATGGTGGTTGAACAGTTCTTTATCCTCTCAGCTGGAGAGAGGGCTCCACCTGACCTCAGCTTTGTGTCTCTTTATTTTTCCATCTTCTCACCAACCATCCCCCCGGGAACTTTGAGACACGGCAGCCTGGAACTCAGCGTAGCCAAGGCCGGGCTCAAACTTGCCACAGTCCTTACACTTCAGCCCCCCATGTGCTGGGATTCCAGGCATGGGTCACCACAGTCAGCAGTTCATTTAATCTTGAACTCTGAGTCACAGGTTCCTTTTCTGAAAAATGATCAAAATAATATTACCTCAAAGATGGGCATATAATGAAGAACTGTTACACTAAAAAAAAGATCTCAAATCTAAGGAAGTTGCATAATTTTTGTAAACATAATAGAAAAAAGAAGTGCACTTTCCAGCTTATTTTATGAAAGCAGAATAACTGTGATACCGAGGAAGACATTAAAAGAAAATTGTACACTGATTTCCTTCATAAGAATCCTTCACAGACTATTAGCACACTGAATTTCACAATAAAAAGTACAATACAAGATGACTAAACAGGATCGATATCATTTAGGCTTATGTTCCCCACCTCACAGAAACACCTTTAATTAATGTTTAGTATTTTACTGTTTTAAATTCCCATCTTCAGGGGCCTGTTAAAAAATTATCTGCCATTTCTAGTAATTCATGGTGTTTCTCTTTGCTCTTTTAACCACTTTTTGATGTATGACAAAACATCTACTTTTCATATGAGGTCAAATTCAAGAAAGATTTAAATGTTTGTAAGTTTCATGTTTTGCCAGTTGAAAATAAAAACAATTTATTTTTTTTTTAAATTGCTCTGGATCAATGGCAAATATACCACATAGACTTGTGTATTTTATCCAAGAGAAATAATCCAGGGAGACTACTGGAATGGTTTTCAGACAGCAAAGCAAATTTAGGCATTTTTTAATATAAAAACAAGAACACAGCTTCCTACTATTCATCTCTCACATTCCTCAAATGCTGTTTAGATAATAAAATAATTTGTCCTAGAAGATTCTTCTTGAAACAGGCATTATTTTAATCTAAACTGTGTGTTTTACACTTGGGCCAAAGAAAAGGGGAACAGAGGACTGCAGAGGAAATAAATGGTGTATTTTCCAAGGACCTATTGTGTATTCAGAAGTGCTGCAATCCCTGACCATTATTTTCTTTCACTCATCAAAATCAATCCAGATTCATAATTCATAAGTCTCAACAAAAAAACCAAAACTGTCAGCTTTAAAAGAGGAAATGAGGTTGACAAAGTCAGTGTGAGCTATGCCTAATCTTATACTTTAAATAAACTGAATTTAACATAAAAATAATTTTTGAAAACAGTAGATATTGGTCCAATTAATGATTTTAAAATACTGATTACATAAACATATTAATTAAATTAATGAATTAGCAGAACCACAATAAGATGATATTTTGCCTATGAAGCTAGTAGAAATATGGATTGAGAGACATTGTTAAATAGGGAATTACACAGACAGGTAGGTAAGTAGGTAGACAGAAAGATATAAATGCAGCATGCCACAGGGGTCTACAGGATCTGTACAAGTTGGCGTTCTTTTGTTTCAAGTTGGCATCCTTATTTCTTGCTTCCGGTATTATAAAGTCAAGCAACATTTTGGGGATGAACATAAAAAGTGGTGGTGATATTATATTCTTTTTAAAAAGTAGGTTTATTATGGGTAAATATGTCCAAGAGTAGTCATGCAAAACAGGAGGAAAATCCAGGTTTACAGAAAACAAAGAAACATAATGTAGATAAAAGCTTAAAAACGAAGAACACATTCAGCAGTAGAAAAAAAGTTAAATAAATTATGTCATATTCTTCAGTTAAGTATTGTGCCAGTTAAAATTATTATGAGAATAGTGATGATTAAAATTATGATTGAGTAAATCATGTTTATTAAAAGTCATTTGCATAACGTTCTTAGATCTTACATATGTAGGGTTATGCTAACCACACTTAGTTTATGGTATATTGGATTTCTCAGTCTGTTACTCCTGTTTAGTTTTCTTGGTGATGCAAAAATATAAATTCTAAACACTCTTTTGAATTACTCACCTTCAAGCACCCCGTTGTGTGTTCACATGGCATAAATAAATAAATAAACTCCTGCCTTCAGCATTGGAGCCATAGTCCACAATGAAATAAGGAACTATGGAGTGCGAAGGTTGTTTGCCAACAGTTCATTCAACAAATCAATGGCAAATAAATAATACTTTAAGTTAATATAATTTCCCCCGAATCCTCATGCAGTAGTCTTCTGTTTTCATCTTATTGGCCAGAATTCTGCCACTTGGCCATCTCAGCATCCTGGAGCACGTGGGTGAGGGGGTGAGTGCTTGTAACTGGGCCCACATCCGTGCTGAAAATATCAGTTTTGTTAGAAAGGAAGAGAGAGAAACATAGGTTTGTTTGCGCCATGTATAGTGAAGACAGACTGCAACTATGTCCCTGGGATTCATATAAGAAAAACACAGTACAAAGAAAATAAAAACTCTCTGTTTTATCAGAAAACTACGTGGAAAAATAGCTGTCGAAACATTTCAACTATCGTTTCAACATATTGTAGAGAGTAAACTTAAGAAAGCATTTTAAACTTGGAGGTAGGAACTGCCCCCCCCACCTCACCTTATCTCCCTTCCTTGTAAAGCTGCAAGCTTGCAGTCTCTCTCCACCATCACCCACCTTGTTGGTACTGCCGTGTCTTCCAGCATCCTCAGCAGCTGTGATGGGGATGAAGGACCCACAGCTGGGCTCTGGGAGCGGCGCTCTCGGTCAGCCTCAGTGGGTCGGCTACTGACGCATTGCCTTAAGGCATGGTGAACAGTGGTGGTTCAAAAGGAATTGGAAAAGTACCTATTGAGATCTGACTCTAATTTTACAGAAAAAGAAAACAAACAAAAAGGGAGAACAGTAACTAAAGACCCAATGGACTATCCAAGGCTAAGCCTTGTTTTGTTTTTCTTTATATTTCTATTAGTCACCTTCTAAGATCTCTGCAACAGGTTGTCAGTAAGTTAACATTATAGTTATTATTTAAAGAATTGTGGCTGTAAGGGGTTTGGAATGGTACTTTACCTTTGGAAGTTCAGTACAGTTAATTACTATCTAGGCTCATAAAGAATAGCTTTTGGCTTTTTTTTTTCTGGCTTGAGGTTTTATTTTTATTTAAAAATAGCCTATATTTTATCTATTTCTCCAGAATGAATTCACAGTAAGATCAATGATTTATCCGTGTGACAGCATGTGGTTTGAAAGTCTTCCATCTGACACTGTGTTGGACACTTGAAGTCTTTGCTCTGGAGATCGCAGAAACTTCTTTTGTACCTGGAATGGTAGATACTGAATACCTGGTCATGTAATCAGAAAGTACCTCTCATTCCTATGAAATTTCTTCAGGATTTGGGGCAGGAGTGGAGAAGATTTTGTTGCTGATAAGTATAATGATGGCACACACATGATTATTGCCTTCTATGTAGGAAATAATAATTGTATTTGCTATTTTCAACTTGCATTGACCGAAATAATTTCCACTTAAAATCAATTATGAAGCTACAAAGTATGACATTTTTAATCTCCCTACTAAACTCAGTTTAATATCTTGTTTTGGATTTGATATAAGATAGAATGATGAAATTCTTACTGGTTTTAATTTATTTGGCTTATGATTTTAATTATACATTCATATTTTTCCCTAACAGCTTGCAAATGTTTAGTATTTTTGTCAGGATGGCCAGCAAGGATATGTGTATTCCTTCATAACATTTGCTCTGAATTCTTTGTTTATTATTCTTAATAACTTCTTGAAAATCTTAATCAGAAAAAAATTGTAGAACAAAGAACTCCAGCCTTGGTCATAACATGAGGAACTGATTTTAGCACTCTGAAAATATGCTGAAGGATGAGCCCAGCAAAAATAGGGCGGTGCTTCAACGAACTCTTTTCTGTAAAAACAACAGCTGGATATGCCTGGTGCCATGAATGGGGGAGGGTAAGGATGGAAAAAACATGTTTTTTTAAAGTGTTGGAAAGATTTTAGTGAAATCATGATGTCACCAGTGTATGTTTTGTCTGTGATTCTAATTTGCATATGTTCCTTCCCATGGAACTATGTAAACTACAAAAGAATGTTTCATGGTACATTTTGTCTTGATTTGGCCAATACTCTAGAGTCCATAAAGCAGACATCATGGAAAAAGTATTTCTTTTGTAGCTTTTCTCAGAGTAGAAGCTAATGTAAAAAGAAAGAAACAGGATGTGGAAATAACACAACTTTACATTGTACTCATAGAAAAAATGAGACTGTTTTGCATTCCTGATGACTGAACCACATTCTAACTTTGTATTCACATTTTCTTTGTGCTTTTACTTTGAGATGTGTATTAATTTTGTTATTTTTCCTGTCATAATTACTTATCTCTTTTGTTAAATGCTTGTCTTTGCTTTCAAAGCCTAACAGTTCCAGATAAAAGATACTTCTGATAAAGTTTTGGATATTTGTTTTAGTATCAATTTGAGGAATGTCTTGCTGGGGAGCAGAGTTATTTAAGTAGCAGAGAAGAGTCTGGAAATCAAGAGCCATTGGGTTTAGTATTCCACACAGGAATTTAAAGTTTAAAAGCACTATGTAAATCTTATGAACATGGTCCCATTGCCCCATCAGTGGCCATGGAAATCCCAGGACACAAATAAGACAGAAGGGGGGAATATTACAGCAGTCAGCTTTCCCATTGCTGGACACAATATCAGACACTCAGCACTGAAAAAAGAGGTTTAATTTGGCTCAGATGTTAAGGGGATTCCGTCCATGGTTAGCTGACTCCATGGTAGAAAAATCATGGCAGAAGGACAAGGCAAAGCAACATGCTCAGGTCCAGTAGCTGAGAGGCAGGGAAACATAACAGCGTAAGAGATGAAGAGGAGAAGGACCAGACATAGCACCCAGGGTCATGCCCCCATGCCCCACCCAGGCACATCTGCAAGTGTGCTTCACCAATCCTTTGGGTAGCTTCCCAGCCAATGAAACTTAACCACTACAAAAGTGAGGCCATACAAAATAAGACTACCAACTTAACTATCAATGTGCCAGATATATCTAATTCTCTCAATATGTTTGCATTTGCCATGGTTGAAAATATTGTTTTGCATTTATTGATGAGTTTAATTGCTCATAATATAGCTGATTAGGTTATCTGAAGTGCTGATAAGTAAAAACTGCTGAGTAAAATTATTTCTTAATGGAATATTTTTATTATAAAGAGAAAAATCAGTAAAAATGATACAGAATTTCAAAACAAGATGATAGGAAATTAATAATTGTTACTATATTGCATATTGTTATCTTCAAATTGCTCAGATTACCAGATATAGGCAAGCCAGGTGATCAAACCAATAAGCACTAACTGTTCCTTTCAATTATGTGTATATATATATATATATATATTTTTCTCTTTATTCTTTTCTCCTTTCCCCCATTGCAGTTGTTCTTTTCTTTTCAGCAGTTTCTTTCCTTTTCAAAATATCTATTGTATCTTTTGGTTCTTATTTACTCTTTCAGTTTCTTATGTTATGGAAACAATATGATGTTTACACATGAGAGTCTGATTTGTTTCACTTATGAGTATGATCTCAAGTTGCATCCATTCACTTATAAAAGCCCTGAGTTAATCTTTCTTTATAGCTGAGGAGTACTCCATTGTACAAAAGTACCACTTTTTTAAATCCACTCTTCCAATGATGCATGTTTGGGTTGTTTCCAAAATTTAGCTATTACAAATTGTGCTGTTACCTGGGTGCACATATGTCACTGTAGTATGATATTTTCAATTCTTCTGGAAAAATACCCAGAAGGGGAATATCTGGGTCAAATGGGACCTCTAATCCTAGTTTTTTGAGGAATCTCCACGTTGATTTCTACAGTGATTGCACCAGTCTACACTCCCACCAGCAGTGGAGAAGGGTTCTTTTTTCCCCACAGCCCCTCCAGCACTTGTTATTGGTTCAGTTTTTGATAATAGCCATTCTTTCTGGGGCGAGATGGAATCTCAGTATTCAAAAAAATCTTAAAAAGCATCAGAGAGTAAAATAAAACAGCTTTTAAAGATAACTTTAAACAAAAAGTAGGAACCTGAAAGAGTGAGGGTATTGGTGAAGTCACTTTAACACCAAAGCCCTTTTTTGAGTTAAACTTGACTTTGAGTTGTGAGATTGGCACCAAAGCATAAAGGCTGAAGTCCAGGCTCATGATCTATCCAGGGATCAGGAGGCCAGTAGCAGCCCTTCCGTGAAAGCTGTAACAGCAAACACTATCTCAAGATTAGAATGAATGCAAATTACACCATCTTCACCAGTCTCACCCTCAGGAGGGGATCAGATAATTTATTTTAACTGTGAACCAGACCAAGAAAGAAAACACTTCCTGAGAATTTGTAAACATGTGCCATCTATCTCATGGGTTTGTAGCAACAATTAGCAATACTTGTGACCATCTGTAGTGGAAACTGTGACTCTAATTTCAAAACTGCTATTTAATCATTCAGATGACTGCAAATAGTCTCAATACATGGCAAAAACAAATGTCAATACTTTATTCAGGAGCCTACTTTCATTTTAGGCTTCAAACATTTTTACATTCTCCATCCCTACTTCTACCCCAGCCATAAAATAACACAATTTGCATAGTCAAAAATAACCTAGCATACAAGGAAAAAATATTGCACAAGCAGAACAAGCAGAAAGAACAGACAACATAAAGATACCTTCAAAAATTTTTCTCCTGTTTTTGAAGCAAATAAAAGTATATGAATTCCTTGGGTCCTCAAAGCTTTGCTTGCTTATACTCTCGCACACAATATAATTAAACCATGTCTCACTTCATCATCTTCTTCATTTACCTATTTTTTTATTTACAAGAGAAAAAGAAATCTCATGGTCCTGAAGGGCCTCATTTCAACTTATTTTAGGAAAATAGTGAGATAGGAATGGATGGATAATCTTTGCTAGTTTATAACACAGAAACTCAAATTGCTATTTCCCCAAGGTCAAGAATTATTTAATATCAGTAATTTTGCATGTTTCAGTCTAATGTATTAGTTGAGCTAAGCTGGTATTTCAGAGGGACCTTAAATGCAAGTAATCACACAAATGTGATTTAATTCTCTCTCAAGGAATAATTTGGTGTGATCAGTCTGTGGCTAATGAAATGACTCACTTATCTTCAATTGGTATTTTTCAAATTTTCTCTGCATTTCCCTTATTTCATATGCATAAGTACAGTGAAAGATGAGGCCTAGAGCTAAAAGAGCTAATAAGAGAAAACACAAAGCTGAGCGTATTTCACTTGCTTGCATCCCAAGCAAATGGACCCACATTCAGCGCAGTGGCTCTTAATTTCAAAGTCATGTTCTTAATAGTTGTCTTGTTCCTTTAGTGAGGTTTCTGCTCTGATTATTATTACTTTGTCCGCGGTCTTTGGCCCTTCGGCTAGTAATCACATCCAATGGAATATTATAAATACACAAAGACACGTTCATGCACACACACATATTCCTTACATATTCATTTCTCACTCTGGCAAATAATCAATTCTCTTTCTATTTTCTGTGTTGCAGATTAGACGTTCGATGTTGAATATTAGTGGCTTTGCTTAGCAAATTACCACTTATTCCTGTTAGGAAGACTATTAATGCGTCTTCTTGGAAATCAGGGGTTTTGGCGGGATATATGTCATTTAGCCTTGGTCTGTACTGATGAGTCTTTCCTGGAACTCATGAAATTTGTCTAATGATTCAAGCATTTCTTCTGTTTAAAGAAATTTAAAAATGTTTCTTTTTAATAATTTCCTCTCCAGGACTTCCGGGAAGATGGCGACCAGGTAAGCAGCAAAACAAAGATCCTCCATGATAGAGAGCTTCAGCTCGAGACAGGCTCCGCATGAGTGAGTGCCGGGACCGCGGTTGCGAAGTTCAAACTGAACGTGTTGCTATGCACAGCCTGGGCCATGTCAGCAAGGCGTGGGCAGGCCTGTAGTGCTGGGCACCTGAGGCGTGGCGCGCGGGTGGCAGCTGGACGGGTCTGCGTGCCCCAAGGGCACCTGCAGCAGGCCAGACCCTCCTTCCTCCCAACCCTGCGTGGCTCGCCTGTGGCTGCGGCCAGAAATTGGCTTTTTGGCGACTGCAGTGTGGGGTGGACTCGGAGCCCGCGCCCCTAGGGCAGGCTGTGCTAATCCAGGCTGTGGATTGGGGTCCCGCTCTGGTCCCCATCCCCACTGGCAGCACCCTCCTCAGCCTGCAGCCCACGGGCACTGCGGTGGCTGTGATCAGGGACTCCTGCGAGAGTGCAGAGGAGACAGAGAAGCGCCGGAGAGTGGCGGATCCTGGGCGAAGCATGAAATATTAGCACCTTGGGACCTTCCTGTCTGCATGGATTCCTAGACGGGTGAGCTGATTGTGCACTGGGACTGACCAGATCACTGAGTGGGGGAGGAGCTTGGCCCCCATGTCTGCAGGGACCCCTGGGGGGGTGGGGGAGCTCTTTACACGCCCCGGACAGGTCTCTGGTTAGGGAGGAGCTCAGCCCACAAACCAGCATCTCAGCAGCCTTTTGAGAGGAACTCTTAGCAGAAAGATTAAGGGACATTCCCCTAAAGACAAGGAGCCATTGGAGCAGCCTTTGCAACAGACCTTTGCCTGGTGAACTGCCTAGGTAATTTATGGCTCAATAGTTTGAATCTGATATGAAAAATGGGAAGACAGAAGAACAAAATGCAGTCTCAGAACTCAACCTCACCCAGAACAAGTCCTGGATGCAAGGATATAGGGGAACCAGGAAGTGACATACCTGCAAGTACTGAAACGATTGCATTTGAAATAAAGAAACATCTCCAACAGGCCATAGAAGAGAGTAAAGCAGAAATAAGCCACATACCTGCAATTTATGAAACAATTACATCCAAAGTAACGAAACAACTCCACCAGGCCATAGAACAGATTAAAGCAGAAATTAGTCACATACCTGCAATCTCGGAAACAATCACATAAGAAGAAAAGACACAACTCCATCAGGCCACAAAAGAGATTAAAGTAGAAATATTCTCTCAGACAAAAAATAAACTGAAAACCATAATGGAAGAAGTGTTCTGCACACACAGAGAAGAAATAAATAAAAGAATAGAAGAAAATAGGAAACAAATCGAAACATTAAAAGAGCAATTTAGGAATGAATTACCACGAATGAAACAGATCCAAAGAGATTGCCAGGAATTGAAAACTTCCACTGAAAGCTGGCAAAACCACTTAAATGAAGCTGAAGATAGAATTTCAGATCTTGAAGACAGCATGGCAGCTAATGAGCGTGAAAGGAAGGATCTCATAAAGTCATCAAGGATCCAAGAAAAATCAATCCAAAAGCTGCAAGATGAGGCAAAAAGAAATAATATTCGAGTTATAGGAGTTAGTGAAACAGCAGGAGACAACACAAATGATATAAAAAGAATATTTGCTGAAATAATAGCAGAAAATTTCCCAAACATGCTAAAAGATACTGAAGTACAGTTAATCGAGGCATATAGAACTGCAACGAGCAATAACCCAAACAAAAACACACACAGATATACAATAGTCAAGATCCCAGACAGCCAGCAAAAGAACACAATATTAAAAGCTGCTAGAGAAAAGAAGCAGATCACCTATAAAGGAAAGCCCATCAGAATCACAACAGACTTCTCAACGGAAACGATGAAATCAAGAAGAGCTTGGAGCGAGGTATTACAGATTCTGAGACAAAACAACTTCCAACCCAGACTGATGTAACCTGCAAAATTATCCCTCAAATTCAATGGAGAAATAAAATATTTCCATGACAAAGAACAACTGAAGAACTTCATGAGTGCCAAACCAGCATTGGAAAAAGCACTAAAAGATATTCTAGACAGAGAAAAAAGAGACCACAATCCCAAGAACAGCTATAGAAATAACTCCCAAAACAAAACAAATAATTAAACAGTCAGCAAAAGAAGGAAAACATCAAGTAAATAACATGACCAGAATAAGCCAACATATAACCATGATAACCATTAATGTAAATGGCCTCAACTCAAAAGTCAAAAGGAAAAGATTGGAAGACTGGATTAAGGAACACAATCCAATGATACGCTGTATACAGGAAACACATTTTACTCAAAAAGAAATCCATAAGTTGAAAGTTAAAGGTTGGAAAACAATT
>PVLD010006385.1:0-101254 GCA_004027595.1 Dinomys branickii | reverse complement strand
ACTAAAGAAATATTTTAAAAAATCATAAAAATTGTTAAAAGATAAAAGAAAGGAAATAAACATTAAAAACAACCTATTTCAATTAGGAAATCAATAAAACATTACAATCACTAACTTATATGATTAAGAAAAAATAATTGCTATTCAAAATTATACAAGGAAAGAAATAAGAATTTACAACAAAGAAATGGAAAGAAAGAAAGGAAAATGAATTCTATATCTAAGAGTAGGTATTGGATAGCTGTATATAATATATACATTTTGTAGATTTACAAATCTATATATTTTTAGAAAAATTTGTAATAGAAAATGTAAATGGATAAAATAAACAGATTGTCAGAGAAATATTCCACTTATCATATTTCTGCCAATTACAACACAGGGAAAAGAAACAGATTTACTTTAGAACTTATCCCAGGCTCTGTGCATCCTCCACTGCCTTGGTACAGTGGAATCTGCATGTGGAGTGTAAGTCTGCACTTTGTCCTTTCTCCACTGTCCCCAGGGTGCTGCTGCCAGCAAGTAGCGTGTGAGTCTGTACTCTGTGCCTCTGTTGCACCAGGATGATGGTGCAAGCAGGTGGATGGGAGTGTGCACTCTGCCTTCCTAGCATTGTCCCTGGGACAGTAGTGCCAGTGAGAGGAGTTGAGAGTAGTGTAGGTGCATGCTCTGCATTTCCTCTGTTGTTTCAGAACAGCAGTGCTAAAAAGGAGAGGTAGGTCTAGGTTCTGTGCTTCCTCCATTGTCCAGTGACAGTGGTGCCAGTGAGAGGAATGAATGTTTATGTTATGTGCTCTGCCCTTCCTCAATGCTTGACTCAGCTTGCTGGTGAGAGGAATATGACACTGTGGGCAGGAGAAGTTACAGCAGTGCCAGCTAGAGGAGAGATCCTGAGGAATGCACACCTCCTAGGAAGCCTCAACGTAAGTGATAAGACTATCTAACATTAACATCTAAAAAGATCATCACAAAAAATGAAATACAAAATGACAAGGAGAAAAAGCAAAATGCAATCCCAATCACCCAGTCTACCTAAGACAAGTCCAGAGCACAAAGAGATAGAGGAAATCTGAAGCCATCAAATTGCACACTATGAAACGATAGCAGAAGAAGTAGAAAAAAAAATGGAAGAGGCCACAGAAAATATAATCTCTAAGTTGAAAAAAGAAATGACTATAGAAATTCTGTATTGCTTTTATTGTTTTTATGTTGTTTGATCATGTCTTTGTGCTTTTTATTTGTTTTTGTTCTTTTCTCTTTAAAATAAAAAAGAAACCAAAACAGACACAGATAAACAAATAGAGGAGCTCATGAAAATGATAGAAACCATGTATGCCAAAAATAGACAGAAAAGGGATTAATGAAAGAGATCCCAGCAGAAATTTAGGAGATTAGAAACTCTGTTAAAGTATATACAGCGGATTGAATGAAGCTGAAGAAAGAGTATCAGGTCTAGAAAACAAGAACTGGTTTTCTTTTCTGTACCTAGCAACTAGGAAGAGAAAGATATCTTAAAAATCACAAGGGACCACAAAAAATAAATCCAACAGGGACAAGACGAAGCAAAGAAGAACAACGTAAGATTCATTGGAATCAATGAGAAAGCTGGAGACAGCACAAATATCATTCAAAACCTCTACACATAAATAGTGGCAGGGGGCTGGAGATTTAGCTCCGTGGCATAAGCGCTTGCCTGGCAAGCTCAATATCCTGAGTTTATTCTCCAATACTGCAAAAAAAAAAAAGACAGAAAACTTTCTGACATACAAATTAATGAAGCATATAGAATTCCAAGTAGCCACAACCAGAAGAAATCCATGCCAAGCTATGTAATAATCAAGGTTCCAGAAATTCAGCACAAAAACAAACGTTTAAAAGCAACTTGAGATAAGAAACATATCGCCTATAATGGAAATCCCATCAGAATCACAACAGACTTCTCAACACAAACCCTAAAGTCAAGAAGATCTTGGAATGAAATATTTCAAGCCCTAAAGGAGAAAAATCTCCAAACCAGATTGATGTATCCTACACAACTAACTTTCAAAATTGATGAAGAAAAAGAATACTTCCATGACAAAGAACAACTGAAGAAATTTATGACCACTAAACCATCTCTATGACTGCCAAAACACCAGAATACTCTGAAAAACATTTTAGAAAGAGATAACAAAACCCACAAATATAGGAACAACAATAGAAAGACGCTGCTAGGTCTGGCAAGCCATTAAACATAGCAGAAAGACAGGGAACAAATAAAAAGAAAACAATATGAAAAAGAAAAGCCAACACATATCAGTTATAAGTATCAAAATAAATTATCTCACGTCACCAACCAAAAAAAGTGGTCTGGCAGAATGGATCAAGAAGCAAGAAATAACAATATGCTGCATTCTAGAAGCACATTTAAACCACAAAAGAAATTCATAGACTAAAAGTCAAAGAATAGAAAATAATTCTGCATGCTACAGGAATCTAGAAAAAAAAGCAAAGGTAGCTATTTTATTTTGCAAACAATGCAAACATCAAGCCAAAATGGGTCAAAAGAGACAATGAAGGTCATTGCATACTTGTTAAGGGAAAACTCCAAGAAGAAAAAAATAACAATCACAAATGCACCAAACACAGGTTCACACAACTACATTAAACATATATTAACTAACATTAAAAACCAAATATACACTAACACAATTATAGTGGGGGATTTTAAACCTTACTCACAAATGGATAGATCAACTACACAAAAAATCCAGAGAAGTATTAGAACTAAACCAAGCCTGTGAAAAAATTGACTTGATAGATGTCTACCAAGTGTTCCACCCAAAGACATCAGAATATACATTCTTCTCAATTGCACATAGGACATTCTCCAAAATAAATCATATAGAGGCTAACAAAACACGTTTAAGTAAATTTAGAGGAATTGAAATCATCCCATGCATACTCTTTGACCATACTGCAATGAAATTGGAAATTAACAAAGAGAACACCACAAAAAGTACACTAACACATGGAAATTAAACATACTCTTCTGAATAACCAATAACTGACAGAGGAAATTAAAGGCAAAGTTGTATGGTATATGTAATTAAATGATAATGCTGGTACAACATAACAACCTATGGGATGCAAGGAAGGTATTCTTACAGGGGGAATTTATAACAGTGCATTCTCTCATAAGGAAAATGAAATGAGCTCAAATAAACAACCTAGTGCTGAATTTTAAACTTAAAAAAAGAAGGAAAAGCAAGTGAAGCCCAAAACTCCCATGAGGGAGGAAATTATTATAAAGATAAAAGAAGAAATTAATGCAATAGAAACTAAAAAACAATACAAAGAATCAATGAATTGAAAAGCTGGCTCTTTGAAAAAATAATTAAAATTCATAAACCATTAACCAATGTTATCAAAAAGAGGAAAGAAAGAACACAAATTCAAGCAATTAGCAATGAAAAGGGGGAAATCACAACAGATCCCACAGAAATCCAGGCGATCAATTCCTACTCAGATAAACCTATATTCCAATAAGACAAGAAACACAGAAGGAATGGACAAATTTAGTCCAAATCAAAATCAAGAAAGTATAAAAATTCTAAAGAAACCAGTATCAGCCAATGAAACTGAAAATGTAATTAAAAATTTTCTAACAAAGAAAAGACTAGGCCCTGACAGATTCACTGCTGAATTCTACAAGAAAGTTAAAGAATGAATGCTACTACTGTTGAACTCTTTAAAGAAATTGAAAAGGACATAATACTTTCATAATCATTCCTGGAAGCAAGTGTTTCCCTAATTCCAAAGGCAGAGAAAAACACAACCAAGAAGGAAAACTAAAAGTCAACCTCCCTATTAAACACTGATGCAAAAATCCTTAGTAAGATATTGGTAAATAGAATGCAACAATCCATCAGGAAGATTATATATCACAACCAAATGGGATTCATACCAGGGATACAAGGATGTTTCAGCATATGAAAATCAACAAATATAATATGTCATATTAACAGAACTCAATCAATCTGTATAATCAATATACACTAAAAATGTGATGAAAATAAAGGATGCACTGTTCATGTTAGTTTTCCTAAAATATTATCGACTTAAGAACCTACACAGATAATTTAACTGAGCAAACAAGAGGCTGTGAAAATGTAATATTTCCCATGACTTTAGTTCAAACTGTGTCTCTTTAGACCCTTATACGAATCATTGTTCATAATGTTTTTTTCAAGACTCCATGTGGAAAAATTTCTTTCACTGGGGGAAAAATTTGGGATTAGAATGGGAGTGGTAGTGTGCTGATTTGTGAAGTAGGAGAAAGGTGGATCTTCTAGTTTTAAGTTCACAAGGTAATTCATTATCTAAATAAAAATGTAACAAATATTATTCATATTGCAGATAAATGCAGTCCAATATCCTTGAGATGTTTCAAAACAGTTTTAGAAACTTCAATAGAATAATTTTCTCTCTCACTGAAATGCCTTTGTTCATTTGAAAATAGTATAAAGAGTAATAATCAAGTAATAACAGGTATAATTTTGATGAATTATTAGGTACCTGGGAATATGCTGTTTTATATGACTGTAAGTAAAGAGCATGACTTTATTGTGTGGAATTAGAAACACTTTCCAAGAAATAAAATAACATATTTAAGGTCTCTCCATAGGATAGATCAACAATTCAAACCCAAGTATTCCTGATTCCAAAATTTTTTTGCTTTCCTTACACTACAATTTTCTATCTAAGTTTAAAACATCTGTGTTTGAAACAAGAGGGTGATTTAGGTAGGAAATTATGCAGAATGTTTGGAAACCCAAGCATTTAGTCCTAAGTATTCCATTTTCTTACCATGTAATATTGCCATAGTTATCATTAACTTGATGAGTTATACATCATTACCCTTGCACCGCTATTTCTTTTTTCTTTTTTGAGTGCTAATGTGATCTGTAGGTGAAACCATAGTGGGAGAAACATTACCCAGAGTTTAAAGTCTTCCACAACCTCAGCTGATATCACTGCCAGCATACACCTTCCATTGAGAATTTGTTGGACATGCAATGCTTTTTTAAGCATTGACGTTGGGTACATCTTTTCTTGCCTTACAGTGTGGAACATTGCTACTTATCCTTAAAAAAACTCATAGAGATGTAAAATCTTCTAAAATAATCTTCCATCCTCATTTTCTAGGTTTTCACTGCAGTAGGTACAAGAAAACAATCACCACTCAACTATTGACTTCAAAGTGTTTCAGAAGAGATTTTTCCACATAGTTTCTCCACATATTTCCTTCATTGTGTTCTCTGTGCATATTCTCATATTTCATTTTTCCTCCTAAAGCATTAGTTTACTCTCTTACATTTTCTTGGAAAATGAAGGATTTATATTCCTCAGTTGAATTTAAACATCTTTTCACTAATGCATGCCACATATCAGGATAAAGAATGTTTTCTCATGATTTAATATTCCTTTCTTTTTTATTGTATTAAGGAAAGTCAAACCCAGGTGCATTCTAACAGTGGCATACATCCCCACCTCTTTTTATTTTATTTTATTTATGTTTAAATTTTAAGACAGTGTCTCCCTAAACTGCCCAAGAGAGCCTTGAGCTTGTGAGCCCTCTTCCCTAACCTTCCAAAGGACCAGGGTTACAGGTATGTGTTAACTTGCCTCGGTACATGATTTATTATACATGAAGGTAAAGTGAGAAAAAAACCACAGCCAAGGCATTGAGGGGTTGATAGGATTTTTTCACCTACTCTTTCTTTACATTTTATCATAAGTACTTGTAGGACACATAGTTAAAGGCAAAACCTCTTCTAATTAGATCAGCATTGTCACAGGATTGCACAATTTCCTTTTGAGCATTGCCACCGGGAGCAAAACATGCATTTCTTTACAATTGATTTTCCAGTTTATTTACAATGTGCCACAAAGCACAGGGTATTGAATGACTCATCATGTTATGGAATATCTTGAGGGAAAATGTCACCTTTGAATGATTTTATCATGTTAAAGTGAGAATATAAATATATTTATTTGGAAGTTCTTTCAAAAGAACCTTGAAATACATACATTTTATTGCTTTTAAATGTTAAAACTTCCACTCTTGAAAGAATACGAGTAATCAATTTGAAACACATTGCTGTGAAGCCTACATGAAGTAAATACCGGCCTTTGCTTTAAGAATATAGAAATCAGTGAAAACTCTCTGCTTCTCTCAGGAGCACTTCAAAGGAGCGAAACAAATGTCTATACTCCTTTTGTTACTGAACAGAAGTTTAAAAGAGTCAAGACGCTGAACCAAGGAAAGGGGAGCAACCTGTGACCCCAGCACTCTTGGAGGATGAGTCAGGAGAAATGTAAGCTCCAGGCCAGCCTGCCATTTTAGTGACTTAGTGAAGACCACACCTCAAACAAACAAAAGACAAAAATTAAAAAAATATAAAAGGACAAGGGATGTAGGTCAGTAAGAAAATAGCCAGGATACTGACATTTCTGTCTAACGTTATTCATCAAACTCTGATTTCTGCATTCGTTGGACAGTCCACAACACTATTTAATGTCTAGCTGCCAAATATATAATACAATGAATTTCCTTAATAGACATATTGTGTGGCTCTAAAAGTTGAATTATAGGTCAAAGAACAGGAAAACGTAAAACAACAAAATCAATATAGAGAGCTCTAGTGGAATAGGAATATGAAAGTCCTTTGTTTTGACAAACTAACCCTTGAAGATCTTTGAGAAGGTGTTTTTATTTTACTAGTGGAAGAAAACAGCGAGTTTGGTCTCATAATGTACTAAGTTGGAAAGTGGAGACAAGGGAGAGCTACATGAGTTATTCATCTGAATTCAACATTGCTGCTTGTAGGAAATGTAAAACCAATTTGTATTATCTTCTAAAGAAAATACGTTACTATTTAAATCTTGGAACAATTTGTTTTGAGATAGGATCTTGCTATGTAATCCAGGTTTGCCTTGAACTCACATTGATCCTCCTGCCTCAGCCTCCCATGTGCTGGTATTACAGGTGTGTGTCACCATGCCTGGTTAAAATCTTGGAACTATAACAGAAATAACAAATGCCAGTTTTCCTCTTTTCTGAATAAGCGCCTGACCCCATAAAGGAAATATTTTAGACCTGTAACTCAACAGGAGCTCTCTTTGCAATAGCCACATTTATGCTTTACTCTGCTTTTCTGCCAAATGATTTCATTCTACTGTTCCTTAGAACAGTTATCCATATCACCTAATGTGATAATTAAATATTGGTGTGGAAGAGATCGGTTGACTTGCTTTCAGATGTTTGAGCAAGGGTTAAGTGACTGAGTTCTATGTAAGTCCGGAAACTCAAGTTTATGATTCCTTCCATGACTAATAGAACTGACTACATTAGGTAAACACCATAATGCTAAACTCATGTCTTTTTTGACATTGAACCTAAGCAGGGATCTTGTCCATACTGGACATTCAGAATTAAAGAAAGCTGCATAGCATATGTGCTAACCTATAACCTCCAGCACAAGCTAATGTTTTATTGAGAAACTATCATTTATACGTTTCAAATTCAGGTTGCTTTTATCTGTTAAGGTATTCAATGGTAGTAATTTGTTGAGAATACTTTCTTCTAAGGGTATTTGTAAGGTCAGGAATTCTAATTAACAGTGAGAAAGCAAGTGAATATGTATTTAGATAGACTTGACTGAGGGTTTGTTTTTTTTTTTTTTTAGATTTTAATAATTTACAAATTTTCTTAGAAGTGTTGGTATTTTTTCAACCCCAAAATAAATAAATAGATTAGGAAGGTCCAATTCTGTGAATTAGGTTCCCTAAGTAAGATGATATACAAACTTAGCCTCAGGATTTCCAAGATGAATCCAAGCAGTTACCCACGTGGGACTCACAAAGTACCAAATCACCAAATGATAATGGAAGGGCAAAGTTGTTTCTTAATTATCAACTATATTAGTATCACAAAATGAGTTATTATTTAAAATTTTAAATTATATATATTAAAAAATAAATTTAAATATGATTCTTTATCCTTTCAGTAATAGGAGAATATTTATTATTCTGTATTTAAAATCTGTATCTATTTTTATGGTGATCAACCCATAGATGATTCATAATGTGTGTCATACTACAATGAGTCTTTCCACTTAAAATTAAGAAAGAAAATATTGAAAGAATCCTTTCCAGTACCAAATAGATAATAGATGGATAAATAGATTGATATTTATCTTTCTCTTTACAAAGGAATAATAAGTTTAGGCATCCATGTAATTATCCTACTACAAGAATCATGCATATAAAAGTTCACATAGTTTATTTGGTGAGCGTAGATGAAAATTACATTATTGGAAATTATGTAAAGATACCTGCTCCTTACATTTCAAATTTTTGGAAAATACAGTCAGTGATCTGAATAATATCTATGGCACATAGACTAAAATATCTATCAGGTATTATCAATGAAAATTGTAGGGAGGAGCTTAGAACATATGATTAAACTAGAAAAATAGTTATTCTGAACCATAATGGGAAACTAGTTGTGGGCTGTTTTGAACTTAAAAAGGGAGAAAAATTTGATAGTAGTTGATGTATGGAAGTAGTAAGTACAAGTTGACAAAATTACCAAATTACGCAAACTTAATGTACTTCTTCCTCTAAAAATGAAAGTAATTATTTCATTGTCAATGCTTTTATTTCATTTATAATTTTAGTGTGACACTGCTCAAAATTCATCAACAAAATGTACAGTCTATAGACAACATTGTGGTCTTCATATATTACACAAGGAAAAGTGAAATATCCTTTCATTTAATTTCAGATATTAAATTGCCATTTTTAAAGCAAAGTTGTTCGTAATTTGTATGTCAGTTATCAAATAGGCACATAAACTTTAAAAGCAGCTGGTGTTTCAAAAGACATCTGTATTATAGCTAGAGTAGACATTAAGCATTTTGTAAACAATGCCATAAAATACAAACTAGGCTTTTAAAGGATAAAAGGTTCTTTGTTGTACTAATTGCTATAATAAAATGTCTCAGAGAGCAGTAGCTAAAAGAAAACTTTTTAATGTGTTTCAGATGTGCCTTTCCCTATGTGGCTGTAAATTTATGGCTCTGAGGTAATTAGAGTCAATAGAATATATACATATTCCTATAGTAAAAACATAAGATGAAATTACTTTAATGTTGTGTTTGTAAATATCAGTGACAAAGGATAATTAACAGGTAATTCAGGTGACCAAAAATTAATATCTAATTAATTACTCTTCTGAAACTACTTTTTGAAATGAACCACCTCAGTAGTTGATTTTGCATTTAGAATTTGACAAAACACTGAGAAATTAAAACTATTCAAGTAGTTGATAAACTCTTGTGTGGAACTATTATATTTTGTCATAAATAGGTTCTTTCCCCAAATTTCCTTTAGATGAACAATAACTCTGATATTTTCTGCAGTTTAAATTTTCTCTTATTTTTGGAAAAATGTTAAAGTTTTAAACAAGAAATTTATTTTGATTTTCTATGTACTTCAAGATCTCTATCAATCAACCTTTTTCTTTGTGTTAACTTTTGCCTTTCCTTTGAAAATAAAAACAACTCCTCTAATTCCCTGGTTTGATTCCTTCACTCCCTTCCTTCTACTGTCATGTATGTACCTGTACGGAATTTTTCTCTGTCCTCTAAGTCTTTATACAAGCACATTCACTTTCCATTAATCCCTGAAATTACTGGTTGAGTGTAAACTTACACAGAACTCTGGAGAAACACTTTTCTCACCAGGATCACTAGACATTTGTGTTCTTAAATGTTGTGGTGTTTATTTTTGAATATTTATTTCCTAGGTAAGAATCAAACAAATTTCCTACATGCATGTACAGGCCCTAAATTATCATTTAAACATGGGCTAAAAGCTCTGAACAAACTGTGATTTTTATTTAAAATAACATTCTTTCCTTTGAACTTCTATATTAACAGTTGAAGACCATGAAAATATATTTTTTCTGGAAATCACTGTACTGACAATAGGTGAATATTAAGACATAAACTTTGGAAGCTTTTTAGACTATCTTACAATAACATTGAAAAATTATGGTGGATGGATGTAGTGGGAAAGAAGGCAAAAAGGATTAAAAAGAATTGGGATGTGTTATGTACATGTACCACATTTCCACAAAAATGTAAAATTTTCTATGACACACATGTATTAATAAACGAATATAAAAAGAAAAAGACAATTTTGAGATCTTTTGCAGCTATGCTTTCAGAAAAAAATGTTTTTTCTTCCAAATTTTCTGACCTCCTCTTCAGTCTGAGCTCTGGGCTTCTGATCTAACTTGCATCATCAAGTATCAATTCTTGCCCTTATCTCTTTTTAATTTTTTGTACAGCTCATCAAGTTTACTATTTTTGCTGAGAATCTACTGTGAAATAAGTTTTGTTTTGCCCCAGAATTCATTTGCTGAACCTCAAACACGTATATGAAAATTTCAGAAGTGGGGCCTTTGGAAGTTCATGTCATTTAGGGGAAGTCTTTACAAATGCATTTATTGTCTTTATAAGGGGATAAAAATACTGTATTAGATTTCACATTTATTGTCCTTATAACGGGATGAAAATACTGTATCAGATTTCTTCCTTGCATTCTCTGGTACACCAGAAAAATCTTCCATCCATAAAAGAGGAAGCAAGTTATTACCAGACATTGTGGCACAAGCACTACGATCTTGAAGTTATCACTCTCCATAAATTTCAGAAATCAATTTTTGTTATTCTTAAGGTACTAAGTTTATGGCATTTGTCATAGAATCCTGGATGGACTGAGACATTATCCTTGTATTAGTATTCTTAATTCTATATCTTTTATGGGTGCTTCTGATGAGTTCTAGCTTTATGTTTTCAACTCTCTGGTGAAAATCTACAGTATTCCATAAAGAGTAGTAGAGCACATCTGCACGTCATAAGACAAATTCACTTATCCCCCCTGAAACCGCCCCCTCGATTGTTCTTAGTGCGTGATGAAGGCGTCCTCCTTTTCTTCTTTACTTTTTGTAACTTCTCTGCACCTCCACTACTATTACTTCATGCTGGACCTTCTTTCCCTCACATCTAGTTGACTGAAAAAGTATCTCAGATGAGTTCCTTGCCTCTACTTTTGTTTCCCTCCAAACTAGTTTACACTGTAGAGCAAATGATCTTTAGATTCTATTTATGGTTACTTTTATTGTCATAGAAAATAATAAAATGCACTTTAGCCTGGCATACAAAATCACAACACAGCTTTTGTTTACTTGTTTTATAGTAGACTCACATTTTATGTTGTAGATATTCTAAGCTGTTTAGACTCCTTCAGATAGGTCATTATTTTTCTTCAACCTTGGGTTTACATAAATATCTCTTCATTTCCCTTTTCTGTACGAAGAGTTAGTTTCATGGTTGATCTTAAATAATTTCCCCTCCCCCTACCCTTTCTCCTTACAATGTGCTGAAAGAAGCACAAAAAGTAGTGAATCTCTCTGGTAAGATTCTATAAAAAGACACCCATATCACATGTACATAGTTAAAGGGTCTAGTTTTATAATGAATAAGTTAGTATGAAATTCTTTATAAGCAATTATTTATTTTTAAGACTTAAGATATTTATTAGTATATCTTTAGGGAAATACACTAAGATACTACAGGATATTGAGCATATGTTATCAAGTAACAATTATAAAGTTTAGTGCAGTAAAGTATTAGTAGGTTGGGAGCTTCTTTTTCCTCTCGCGACTACAAAGAAAGTTAATTTTAGAAAAAAAATACATTATTTTCTCTTTGTAATATTTGTTAAATCCCCACAATAAGGTCTTGTACCCACCAGAGACTGCCAGAAAATGGAGACAGTCAAGCGAGCCTGGAACCCAAGGACTAAAGCACTTCCCTTACCTCTTAGAAGTTGCTAGAGAAAAGTCCACGCTCACAAGGATACAGAGCGTACTTCTCTGCTTCCTGCAACACTCTTGCTGACTCTGTGACCTTATTCCTTTCCCTCCGAGTACACTGTGACCTGGCTTCCTTTCATCCCACCCGCTAAACTCCAATTAGTCTTCACCCCAGCTACTTCCTTTGAAAGTTGTCCTGCTTTACCATGGCCTGACTTCAATTGCACTTACTGCCTCTGCTCTTATAGTCTGCCCACGGCCGGCTATCTGGTTCTCCGGACTATGTTCTCAGTCATACGCTCCTTATAATTCCATATTATATGACTCTTTTTTCTGAGCTGGAGAAAGAAAGTAAAATAACTTGGGTGACAACTTTACATAATTTAATTAACAACATTTAATTGCAAAGTACCTCCCCATCCATTCCTGCCCAATCTCATGAAACAGATGTCACCATCTTGTTTTACACTTGAAGGCACCCAAATCGAGCAGCCTCTTGCAATTTCCCTAGGACTCTACACTTAGTAAATTGCATAGGTGAAATTCACACCTATATGAGATTTCAACCATGGTTTTCTGCTTCTAGTGACAGGTATTTGCAAACAAATATTAGATAGAATGAAAACTTAGATGAAGAATTTGGAAGGTAGAAGAGCGAGCAGAAATTATCACTTGGTATTCTCCACAATCACCAATGGTATTGTAAGCACCTTCATTCTATTAAATTAATGTAATTAAACATATGGGTGCTGCAAATGTACTTATTTCTAAGACAGTTAATAAGTTTTGGTGGCTTGTTCTGTTTTGTAAAGTGATTGCTTGATTTGTTTCATCCATGTTTTAGGAATTTTTAATTACACTTGTCTGGAATCTCTAGTAACTACTCATTTTGCCTATGAGGATTGTCTTGGAAACAAGTTCTTTATTATCCTAGGGTTACAGCTTGGGGTTGACACAGTCAGTCTGATTCTAATGGGAAGTCCAGACCCAGCTTCTCAGCTATTCTGCGGTCCTTTCCAGGCCCATTTTCTTACTCAGTCTCACTGAGGTAAAGATCATAGTTCAGCTCAATACTAAACTGAAATAGATCACAGCTGAATTGAAAGTAGTTCAAAACTATTTCTTGAATACATTCTATTAAAATTATGCATAGCTGGTCATCTGCTTTCCTATCCTCTGTTATAGCTTGTGTCTAGATGTCCCTCCAAAGCCTCATGCAGTCATGGGGCTTCCTTCTGGAGGTTGGTGGATCTGAAGTGGGATATGCTGGAATTAAGTGCATGTGATGGGTTGATCCGTCCTCTGATTGGTTTGGCATCTTTCTGGCCAGGGTTAAGGGTGCGAATGCTACACCTACACTTGAGGAGTAGCTGGCATACAATATAAGGGCAGCAAGAGGGCTAACGTGCTCTTGCCTGCCTGATTTCTATGGACACTTTCTCCCGTATCGTGGCTGTCTACTGCACCACCCTGCTTTGGAGCTAATCGAATATGGACTGAAACCTCTACAAACTCTCGAGCCCAATGAACCTTTCCTCCTTTGGTTTTGAACACTGGGTATTTCGCCTCAGCAATGAGGTAAAGTAACTGAAGCAGATATCCTCCTTATACCATCTGCCATTACTAACGTATTTACTTAGATGCCTGGTTGTAGGGAAACAGAGATCCGGCCTCCAATGGGTCATTGTGTAATGGTTTGGGACTGTTTACACGATAACTGCTAGAGTACTGTTACTAGTGGGTAGAAATAATGATGCTAAGCATCCTATCCTGCATAGAACAGCACCCAAAACAAAAGCTTTCCAGTTTAAAGAATAAATCAGCACCAGAATGATTGAGAAATCATGAGTCCTAGAAGACTCGGGGCATTTTATACCAGCATGAGAGCTACCAATGGATTGTGCTTTTTTCTGTTTGGCAAATAATAGTGGTTTGATTGGTTTTATTTTGCCAATGTTCAAAATAAATGAAAAGAAAACATAAAATGCCCTCCATCTCTCCGGTCACACTCACTGGTATTTTAATTAGAAGTCAATGTCAGTATTTTTTCTTTTAAAATCTAAGTATGTTGATGAAAGCAGTGACTGACACAGCATCTGTCACACTTCCAACCAAAAATTAGTTTTCAGTGCTTTCGCTATGCTGCTGATACTCTTTGCTAAAGTAAATATCCAAACTTCATTTATCAAAATTTGATAAATAAATTACATATTAAACCAAACATTGATCTGGGACCTTAATTTCCAGTCCCTTTAGATGTAGTTTTCTGTCATCAAGAACAAGTCCCTGACGCCTACGAAACTGAGTTTGCCTTCTTCAAATACTTTGAGCACAATTGCCATTTAGTAAAATAAACATGGCTGCATTATTTCTTAATGTCTTTCTTAACAAGTGTGAGATTAGAGTACATCGCACAAACTCCCATTGGACAGCACTTACGAAGTGAATAATATTTCTGTCTGCCTAAGTCGGGTGATCCCAAATGTAAGTAATTTACAGGACAGCATCAGGGACTGTTACAATAGATATATTGTAATATGTCACTGGAAATCTGCATCTCCCTGAATGTTTGATCAACAGCCAGATGGAAGCTTTTATCACATTTATTTAATCGGAAATACACATGGTAATTACACTGGACCTTTGATTCAAGGCCTTATTAGTGTCTCAGGAGAAGTCAGGAAATGAGTTTGTCAGTTCCAAACTGATTCAGTAATGACCCTCTGGGTAGAATTTACATCTATCACTGCCTAGACCAGAGAATTGCTGCAAATCACATTGTACCTCAGAGGATGAGGTAAAGCAAAAGCTCAGTTGACGTCTGTGAGAAGAAAAAGAGGGTCCTGATCAGTCAGACGTATGGCTTATTCTCCTGTAGATTCATAGCATTAAAAAGGCTCCCTCCTATGCAGGAGTAAGCGGAAAGGAAGTGATTTGGCCAGTATCTTACAAAATAAAATGAAAGACTAAGAAAGTTTACTGAAATGAAGCATTCTCACATTCCTAGTCCCAAACCTTGGCTCCTGGATATCTAGTTTGCTTAAATTTAGTAGCAATTATTATGTGCCCATTCCTTGGCTTGGTCAGGGAAGAAGATACTAACAAGGATGTCTTCAGAATTTTCTAGTTAGGAAAACAATGGGTAGCAACTTTATTTAATGTTGGGTGATTAAGTTTTGCTCTTCAACTACCATATTTTTGCATGACTCTATTCACAGCCCTAAATATATGAACAGATCTGAACAATGCTGAAAGGCATAAAATCACTGGAACCTGTTAAATGTAGATGGACTTCAGGAGAAGAGTGATAAGGAAGAGTTTCAACCTAAGAATACAAAAAGTCACATTTATTATGATACTATTTTAGTTCCAAAATTAATCAAGGGAAATATCTAATATACCATAATGTTTAATATATAAAAATTATTCCAGGTAAATATATTTCTGAAGGTTTCCATAGGAATATGGCATTTTCTTTTACACTATTGATAGTTTTCTATTGAGGGTTTTACTACAAAATGGAAAAATAATAGGCTTCTATTAAGATAGGTTGACATAACTAATGAAAAGTAATAAAATTATATATGCATTCAAAGTGATTTCTACTGCATTATTTCTTGATCAAAACTCTATTAGTGGATATTAGTATTGTTCTAATAAATGTACATAGCATTTTATTAATTTGAAAGAAAATGTTATTAAAGTCTATTAAAATGAAAATTCTAATTGCAAAGCACAAAGTCATCCTATCAGTAATATGTCTTTTTCTCATTAAGCTAATATAACACTTAGTGCAGATGTTTTGAAATGTGGTTATCTGTCACGTATAAGGGAATAAGTTCCTTGGTTTGGTAGCTGCTCTATTTCCTTTGGTATACTGCTCATCTCTTTTTTTTTTTTTTTTTTTTTTTTTTTTTTTTTTTTTTTTTTTTTTTTTTTTTTTTTTTTTTTTTTTTTTTTTTTTTTTGTTATTTTATTTATTTATTTATTTTTTTGGCGGTACTGGGGATTGAACTCAGGACCCTGCACTTGCTAGGCAGGTGCTTATTCCACTGAGCTATATCCCCAGCCCCCTATACTGCTCATCTCAAAGGCCACTTAGGGAAAACTTTGTAAAGTATAAATTGTAAAGCAAGAGTTTTTACATATACTGAACCCAGATTCTATGCTGAGCACCCTTCCAAGAATATTGTATGCAATACTTAAGGCCAAGTTCATTTTCACAAGTGTTTCACAAGACAGAGGATCTGTAAAAAACTTTCCGCAAAATATAAACCACAGTTCACTGATGTTACATATGCTCTTTGGAATCAAAAAGAGTATAAATGGTTGAGTCCAGTATGACCCTTCCTGACAATAAGATATATATCTGAGACTATGATTCATTCACAATCACTATCACATTTTTATGGCAAGTCTTTTTTAAAAAGAAATTTTAAATGTTTTTTGCTGAATAACTTTTGAAGCTTATTATTTTTTTTTTCTGTTTTAGGCTTAGAATAACAAAAACCATACATGTAACATAGTAATAAAAATCTCTTACATGTGTATAGTTACAGAAACAGTTATAATTAGTGAACAAAACCAAGAAGCAGATACTAGTGCTTCTCGTGCTAAATGAGCTGTGGTCTTACAAGGTGACCTTCAAAAAACTATTGAGTTTTGTGTTATTTTCTTGATGTATTATGTTACAAGATGATGTGAACTCTTGTGGATGACGGATTCTAGGAAATAAGGCAGAAAAATGATTTTATAGCAAGTAAGGGAAAGTGGGAGAAAGAAGTTAAGTGCTACACTTGTTTAGAGGTACAAATAAACAGTTATGCTAAGCTTACAAAATGCTTATGAGTTTATGAGATTTTTAGTCATAAGTGGAATGAGATTTTAGATTACATGTTTAATGATATCTAAGAAGCACACAGTATTTTCCTTCAAGCTTCAATTATATTGTCTAAATAGAGGAGAGATTTTAAAAAACCACTATCATTACAACTTTAAAACTGTTTCTAGGCAATAGGCATCACTTTGAAAAGATTTTTAGAATTCTACTTTTAGGATCATGTGACTGTTTAGAAGACAAATAACTATTTTATATTTGTCATTTACTTTTATTCAGTTTATGTTAAATGGCATTATAAGTGTATTTGACAACTTTCAGTTATTTCTGCGAATGTCTATGTTTGGACTACAAAGTGCTATATAGTCATTGTTACAATGAATAGTTACCCGTTGTGCATAAACAAATTTAGGTCTTGTGCATTTTAACAGTGATATAGCACAAAAGTTTATATGTCATACTTCATATTAAATTGCAACAATGGAAATATGTTATAGGGATTTATGCCACTCATTAATATTGAAGAAAATTTATTCTGAAGAGTTTATTGAAGGTTTATTTAGCTACGTTTTTCATACTATGTCTTAAATTTAAAAACACAACATATTATTAATTCATGGAGCATGCAAATTTCCTGTAAGCTTACATGGAAAGCTTTATTATAATTGAGTAATAGTATGTGTTTTATAAACTTTTGTTCTGGGAACAATTGAGTTCATTATACACTCACAAATTTACACACAATTACTGTCATGATAATTTACATCCAAAAATCTAACTACTAAATTTTTTATAGTGAAGACATGGCAACTTCTAGCATATTATGTAAGTGGAGCCAGGTTTCCAAGAGTTAACTAAGCTTAAATTCTGTATTAATATTTTTCCCTGAATTCATGATATAAAAGACACTGAATTTGATAAGTCCTTCTAAAAAGTTTAGAGAGTTGAGCAAATAAATCTACTTGATACACTTAACATGAGCTATTCTTGTATTGCTTACTGTGATATGATTGAATTTTTCCTTCTCCAGTACTATAACAAAACACCTAAAGCAGGCTAACTGTACAAAGAAGAGAGGTTTATTTGGGTTGTTGATTCTGGAGATGGATGTCTCCATTTTTATCTTGTGATGGCCACCTCTGCTGACAAATTACTAAAGTGGCAAGAAGCAGGAGGCACACACCTAGTTTTGTGCATCTAGATGCTTTCCATCTTCTCATAAAATATGTAGACTTCATCCTGTGGTGGTCTAGTCTATTGGCCTTGTCTAAAACTAATCAGTTTCCAAAAATTCCATCTCTACATGTTGCCATTATATTAAATTTCCACTTATTATTATTAACATAAAACTCTTGGGAGCGAGTTAGTTCAGTTTAGGTTTATGAAACATTTAAACCAGAGAAATGCTATCTTAGAAATTTTAGTTCATTTTTATTATAAAGGTCCAATTAAATCAAGAGTTTAAAATATTTCTACATCAAAATATGTATCATATTTTTGTATATTACTTTTTGGATGTAGACAGATTTCTTGTGAATTGATCATGAATCCAACACATGCAGCTTTACCATTTTGAAATACATGATCTGGGTTATGTGGGAATCGAAACAAAGAGAGATTCTTGGTTGTTGGATCTTCCAAACTCATAATTTATAGTATCAGAGGAGAACACAAAGCATCAACAGGACAGAATCTCCACTGGAACCTAGAAAGATTCATAAGAGCATTTGCGTTCAGGCATCTATGAGTCAATGCTGAACAGTTATATTTTGCTGTAATGATAGCACATTCTATTGAGAATAATTGTGCTCTCACAAAAGTACTTCCAAGTCAGTTTAATTCACTTTGTGTTAGGTTCTATCTTCAGGTTCAAAGTTGAACCAAAATTATAATGATAGGAACATTTATTATTTAATGAAAATCTACCAAATTTGGTATAAAAATAGCAGTCATGCTGTAAAGCTGATTTTTGGACACAATGAGTTTGTACTCACTTAATAAAATTAACAAAATTTTAAGTATAATGCTGCTAATAAATATTAACTCATTATATTTTACAATACGAATGACAAATTAAAACTTTTCTACTCTTTACCTTATCTGATCCACTCAAAAGTTTCATGTAGTGCATTTTAAAATTCTATTTAAGTATGTGGTAAGCAAGGGAAGGAGAAGTTGAATAATATTTTAAACTTACAGCTACTGTAAGAAAGACTGCAGAAGATAACATGGGAGTACTTATTATCTGAACATGATATTGCTCAGTGAATATAATTTAGATGAAAGATTATCACATATGATCCAATTCAGTTTAAGATTATAGTATTTAATGTTTCAACTTTTATTCTATTTTATTTTGTTTTGTTCTGATTTTTGTACTGGGAATCGAACTCAAGACCTTGTACTTTCCAGGCAGGCGCTTGTACCACTGAGCTATTTCCCCCACATCATATTTTAGTATTAAACATACGAATTTCTCCTTGCTGTACAATAGATATTCATACTGCTTTCAAAACTGTATGAGCAAAGTAAATATGACTCTTAATTCTTACCAGAATAATCAAAAAATAATACAATGCAATGTGTTTCCCTGACTAGTTTTAGATAGAAATTATTGTAGTAAAAATGGCAGTGTCTAGTGTAGTATTATCCCATAAAAATGCATATCTTTCTAACAGGTGATCTTTCATCACTATTGAAAATAGTTAGTTTTTCTAGTTCAGTCATTTCTGCATACAGACAGATATAACAAATTATTTGCACAGACTAAAATTTGAGAACAATGAGTGATGCTATAAATAGCTTCATCCTCAAACATTTATTCTTCATCATATTTTATGAGTATTTAAAAAGCGAACCTATCTGATATGGTAATGTCTGTGAAATTGTACTTGCTTTAATTATGACCAAGTCATTTTTATAATATTGTGCTTCATTTAATAAAATAACTCCTTAAATAGACTTTACTCTTATGCACAAATAATTTCGCTTAAAAATACTTTAATTCATAATTTTAAATCTGTATAGGGTACCTTGCCAAATGAGATGTATGGTAACGTCACAAAAAACCAAAAGCAAAAAGCAATGTATAATGAATTTGGATTTTTTTTAATATATACAAGTATGAAAACATTATAAAATATAGCCATGTTAAATCCTAACCTTAAGAGGTTTACAATTTTATTCACTTGCTGTTTCTCGGATCTCCACTGGTGTATTTGTTGTTTAGTGGTAGCTTTCTTGTTCATAGAGGATTCTTAGAGGTGTGGCCCAACAAGGTTCAAGAAACAAAGCACCTTTTGGGGCCTCTTTTATAAGAGTACTAATCACAAAATAGGACAGTGCCCTTAGATGCTGCTCCTGACAGCACATTGATGACTTGGGGGAGACCCAAATATTCAGGCCACACCAGATTCCATGTACACAGATTTTACATAACTGTTTGAGAAAAAAGGTCAAGTGTATATCCTCATTCATAGATGGAGAAACTGAAATATTGAAATAAACCCTAAAATTGAAATTAGACCTTGAGTCTCAAGGCTCTGAGTAACATGCTTATTGAGAGCTTTGAATTTTAAAAGGGAGTTACTGTTGAATACAAGAAAAGTAGACGCTACTTCATGTAGAAAAAGAATAATTTACCTGATTTTTCCCTGTAGCAAATCATTACAAAATTGTTTTTTTTTTCCAATCACCTAGGTGTCTTTAAAAGCATTCTTTTTTCTCCTTTCCTGTTTTCATCAATATGCATTTTTTTCCTCTTTTCCCTGGCACATTCCTCTTATTTTGAATGTGAAAGAAAGTGAGGTGTTTTGTGAAGAATCCTTCATCCTAATAACTGTGCAGCTCTGCTGGCTGAGAGTTCTCTCTGGGTTTTATAAATTCTTTAGAAGTGAATAATTGTCTCACTTAAAAGAATAATAATAATAAAAATACTATCCTGGTTTCATCAGAAGGAAAGATCAGTAAAATGAAAAGAATTATGCTAGCTCTTACAATTTCCAAAAAATCTTTTACAGGTAAATTCTCCAGTTACATTTTTGTTTTCAAGACAAAGCATACCGTATATTTTATTTGTGCCTGGTACTGTATGCTGTTACCTACCACTGTGGCTTAGTTCTAATAGTCCACCAAAAGCCTCAAATATTCAAATGTGATTGGATCACTAGGACACAACGCTTATAAGTGGGTCCATCCCCTTAAGATTTCAAGGGGAGTGGGTTGGTAGGAAGTGGGGCCTGGTTGAGGGAGGGTCACTGAGGACGTGACCTGGCTGTGGACCTCTTTGTCACTGCCCCTGCTTTGTTCCCTGCATTGTGGTTCTCATGCGGGAGCAGCTTCCCTCGGCCATGTCCTTTCTGCATTGCCACCAACCAACTGTGGAATTAATCATCGGAAAATTGCAAGGCAACATGAACCTCTCTTCTTTTGAGTTGTGGGTGAGTAGTATTTCGTTCCAGGAAGGGAAAGGTGATTAATTTAAACGCTAATAAATAAAAGTAATAAAGTCAGCTGTTATAAAATTAAGACACCTATAAGTATGAGAAAAGGATGAGCAGAGCTTCAGAGAAAACAATTCTCAGAACATGGATTATATCCCAATGCATGACACAGTGTAACAGATGGCAATAGGTCACTTCTGCATTTCTGCCAAATGCACTTGATGGGATTTGCTGATAAAATGATTACATCTCATAGCTGTACCACCTTGAAACTCTACAACGAAATAAATCAAATAAACAAACAAGGACTTAATAGTTATTGTCAAAATCTTTACGGAGAAGACATCTATGCACTATTACCGAGAGCATCACGTATATTAGGAATACAATCTGTGTTCTGAATATCCCACCAATATCTTTCTGCTAAAGTCTTGGTCTCCAGCGCAATGCTATTGGGAGGTGCTGGAATCTTTAGCAGGGCCTCCTGGGAGACTTTTAACATTGAGGCTGTGTCCTGATATTGGACTGTGGGACTCTGGTCTCTTTTACTTCCTTTGCTTCAATTTGCAAGAGATGAGGTACTTTTCTCCATCACACACTTCTTGTCATTGCCATGTAGCCGATATCACAGTTCAAAACTAGCGGGCCTGGCCAATCTTGGACTGCGACCTACCTAAGTGGGAGCTAAAATAAACCTTTTTGGTTTATAAATTACTTATCACAGATAATTTGTTAAAATGATGGAAAGTTGGCTATTAATAGGTATTTATAACTTAACTTGATTTAGAAACAAGTTTATATTAAATTAACTCATTCTGAAAGGGAAAGCTAAAAGTTTTAATTGCTAGGATTTGTTTTTACCTTTTATTGCATATCTGTTCAATAATGTAGATTTGATATAGAATTTATGCATTTGGAATTCCCATACCTACTGCTTATAGTGTTAATTGAGTTTACATCACTGTATGACATAAAGCACTACACATTTTTACATTTTCAGTTCCTCACAGATTGTCCTTAAATTTTTTTTCACAAACAGTAATTGTACATAAAGTTAGAAAGTAATAGTTTTTCCTTAAGTGAATGTTGTCATGTATTTATTTCCAAGGACTTTGCTAATGTCATATATTACCAAAGGACAATTTTTCTCAAAAATTGTATATAATTATGTCTAACATTTTATCATAGTGATCTGCTTTCTGAAGCATTATCATCTTTGAAGAGGGGAAACTATGCTTTTAGTACTTTGAAAGAAATAAATTTCATGTGAGAACCAAATTATTCTAAGCATTAATTGAATAAAGCCTTGGTTGACTCATTTTTACTTAACATTAATTTCTAAAATATTAAGATAGAAAGTTTTATTATGATGTATTATTGTGAAAGGCCAATAATCTATTGTTCAGTGCAGTAAACTGGTGTATAAAACAAAACCTCTGCCTGGACTCAGCATAAGTATTTAATTTTGTCCATTTACCCACTGAATTTGCTTAGCACTAAAAACTGTAAAACTGCTGCTGCAGCTGTGGTACAAGAGTATGTTGTGCACTTAAACTTCAAGAAATCCTGTATCTTTGAGAGAAGATAAAACTTAGGCAAGTGAATCGATCTGGAGGGACATAATCCTGAGTTAAATAATTCAGCAATGATTAATATGAAAAATCTGAGCACTGTTGTTTGGAATTTGCAAACAGGGAAAGACGAATGTCTTATAGGATGAAGACACTCATTCGGTCGCACTACGTAGTCATTTACAATGGATGACCATCAGAATATGCTTACAGTTATGTTAAAATGTAAAATGCTGTAAGATATGTGAACCAGTTCTTCTCAAAATGAGAATCATCTGAGCCCTACTACAAAACTGAGTTTCTTATTTTCAAGCTTTCCACACATTATTTCAAACTAATTCCAGCAAGCTGTCCTGTGCTTTATTGATCATACTGATAGCACCTATGACTTTTCCAAGCCAATGCGCTGTACACATTAAACAAAATAACAATCTTAGCAGAGCCCAGCACAGACCACACACTCAGCACATCTCATCTCATTGCATCTTCACCCACCAGAGCTACACCCTACTTTCCCAGCACCCTCATGCCATGCAAATCTTCCTCTTCATATTTCTTTAAGCTTTGAACAAGTGAGATATTTAGAATGTTTCTTATTTACTCTCTCAACTCTGGGGTAAGAAAAAGTTCTGAATGAGTATCTTAAGTGTCTTTCACAAGTCACAAGAAGGAAACCATATACGTTTTTATGTGGCAGTTTTCACTTTTCATCTTTTCTCTCCATATACCTAGTTAATGTTTCTTCTGTGTCAGATGTTCTTCTTCTAAAACCTTTATGGTGATTTGTGTGATTAGCCCTTAAAATTTTGAAAAGTAAGTGTTCATGTTCTAAAAATTAGGAGGTTAAGATACACGTCCAAAGATACAAACAGCATGTGTTTGTCTGAGATTCACCATAAACTTTTAAATACTGCGTTTTATGAGCAATTTCTTCCACTTGAAAATTTTACTAAATTTTATGCTAATCAAAATTTTGTTTTGAAATGTTTTTATTTTAACCTATAGTAACAATATTTCTATTGTTATAATCGTAATCGTGGAAAATAATTTTAAAATATATTTAGTAAAACATTTCACTATCAATCCTCACCATTTTATTATACATTGAAAATTATATGAAATAATTTGGTCAAAGTGTAAACTAATTATAATACTTTTGATAGAAAGGAAAAGTAATAAAACATTGATACTTTTGGTTACTCAAGAGATACTGAGGCACAGATTTGTTAAGAAACAAAGAGAGGTGGCCCTGAATGAAGGCCAGGAGTTTTCTGTAGCTGTTGGTTTCAAGCAGGCACAGTGGTATCTTTCTATGGTCCGTTGGCCATTTCAGAACTTTAGAAATGTAATGGTCAATTCATTAGAAAGTAACAAATAACTAAATAAATTTTACGAGAGGACTTCAAGATGGCGACCGGGTAGACAGCGGAGAGAGAACCTCCTGGAGGAATGCCACTCAGACAAAGAAATATAGGAATATAGCAACATGTGAAGGATAGAAGGGAAAGAGTTGGGTATCCTGAACTCAGGAAGGATCTGAAATGGGAATTGAAGGCCTCAGAAAGACTAAGCAAAACCTCTGCTGGAGGAAACGATCGGAGATCTGCCATGGCGCAGTTGGGGGGAGAGGAGAAAGAGGAAGTCACTACTCCAAGCACACCCATGGCCTGCGCCCTCGTTCTGGCATTCGCAGCTTCAGCTTTGGAGGTCCATGCTCACGGAAGCCTCCCAACTCAGCCAGGGGAAAGCGGAGTTTCGAGAGCTGGTCCAGGGCTGGAGAGAGGAGGGCGCAGCCAGGAAAGGAGGCAGTAGAGGTCGGGAGCAGCTGTCAAACCCAGTGTGAGAATGAGAGGTTGTGACAGCCACTGGGGCAGAGTCCCCACCCTGCAGCAACCTTCCTAATCAGCGCCTGGAGAGAATCAATGCAACTAGTACACAGCCCACCACGCCCGGCTCTGCACCTGCCTCGAGGTGGTGGCCTCCTGCCTCTCTGCTGGGTGAGCGGCTACCGGCGGAAAGCAGTGGGGAACCTCAGTGGTGAGCCACGGCGGTTCCCAGGTATCCGGCCAAAGAGTGGATGGGGGCTCCAGCACCGAAACAGGAGGGAGATGCAGATGGAGGTGGATTGCATGGCTCCACACCCTTCTCACTCCAACATTAGGCAGGAAGCACGAGCTGGGTTGCCAGAACTCAGCTCCCACCCTGAACTCTCTCTGAGAGCACCTTGAGTCTCAGTGGCTTGAGCAAGAACTGCCTGTTCCTGGCAACAATGGGACGAATCCACAGTCTTCAGGACTCACCCCAAACTATTAATGTGAGCACCAAGAGGGTCTCCTTACAGCTTGCACATATGAACCTTGCATAAACCCATAGCAACAAATTAGGTGAAAATCAGCAGACCGGGAATCTGAAAAACAACAACATGCTCTATACCACAGACCCGAGAAAATCCTCCAACTCTATTCTAGAACTAATCTTTAAACTCAGTTCATACCCTGAACTAACACAGTGAGAATGGGCCTGGAAGATTTCAAGCCCTTATACCAAGCATCATAAGTTTGTCCAATGCCCAGCTGCAAGGGGTGAGGAATGGTAATATTGGAAATCAGGAGGAGGGAGGAGGAGAAGAAAGGGCCTCTGGCATGGAGGCAACGGGACAGAGCCAAACGGGTCACTGAGGGCACCCCAACAGGGGCATGTGCCCCGCGGCTGCTCCGCTGTGGGCCCCATGGCTGCTCGAATTAGGGTCCCGCTGCTGCTCTGCTGTGGGCCCCGCAGCTGATCTGCTGTGGGCCCTGCAGCTGCTCTGCTGTGGTGTGGCTGCTCCACCATGGGCCCCGCGGCTGCTCCACTGTGGGCCCCGCAGCTGCTCTGCTGTGGTCCCCACTGAGGGCGCCCCACGGACTGGACCCGCCCCCACCCATAGCAAGGTGATGGGGCGGAGCCAGGCAGACCACTCTGAGCATAGGTGCTTTTCCACCTCTGACCATGGCAGTTTGTATACACCCATGTATGCTATAGTATAGTCTGAGGCAGCTATATCTCTTCCCAAGGCGAGAGTCCAAGGGTATAGATAAACCCAGGAATACAGTTATTATCACAGGGAAGATGACTGATTGAGTGGTAGGGCAACGGAGATGAGGAAGGAGAAAACTGAATGATCAAATGGGCCATCATCTGTGTAACTGAGTAACATGTGAAGGTAACATTATGTAGGACAGCATCCAGAGCCAAGTCCCTTTATGTTCTCTATAATTTGTATTTCCTCAATCGTTTTTGTATTAACAGAAGTGAAGATAACTTTATATTATGCAGCATCCAGTGCTAATTCCCTACTATCTTCTCTATAATTTGGTATTTCCTTTAATGTTTATATGTTAACTAATGTGAAGATATCATTATGTAATACAGCATTCAGTACTAATTCCCTACTATGTTCTGTATAATTTTATATTTTTGATATCGTTTATGGCTTATTCTGGTTCATATGTCTACATTCTTTTGCCTTTCAAAAAAAAGGAAACAAAGAGATTTTATTTGTGCTCATCAGAACTTCAAATTGGAAAGCACAGAGAATCAAATTGGAAATCATACTGATTTCAAACAAACTTTGAAAACAAAACCAAAATGAAGAAAGGATTATATCAGTTGTTTGTCATGAATTTGTATTGGCATAGGCAGTGTAGAAAATAGGCTTATAAAAAACGTTTTGAGTAATTTGTTCCTTTCCATAATTCTTTTTTTTTTTTCTTTTTTGGAATTGGGAATCAAACTCAGGACCTCACACTTTCCAGGCTGGCACCATGCTGCTGAGCTATATGCCTAGCACCTGATTTGAAAATTATGCATAAACCAGTTCTCCCCTAGAAAAATCAGAGTGACAGGACAAGAGCAAAGAAAAGAAAGGAAGTTAGGAACAAGTTAGGTACTTTCATCATCATCCATAGGATTGGGATATTCTGCTTTAAGGAAATCTATGACTGTCAGCACATAAGCAGCAGAATGTTATCTCTAATTGGTGAGATTTCTACATATCTGGTGAAAGTCACTAACAGCTACATAGGGTCAAAAATTATCCAAAGTAGACTTGACAGAAGCCCGGACACTTCCATGTTCATGATCAAATATTTGGGGGATACCTCAATCTGCTTTGAATATTCATTTTAATTCTGTGCACAATTTTCAATATGTTGTGATCTTAAAAATAGAGATCTTGTATATTAGAGCTTAACTAAAAGAAAAGAACATGTTAGACTTTTGATAGAAAGCAATAGCAATGATTTTAGAGAAAAGATTATATAATTTATGATTTCCCGCCCTAATATTTTAAACAAAATTGTACTTGAAAGTTGTTTTCCACTCTTCTGAATACAAGGAATTGCCCTATCTATTGTCATTTCGCAGAAGCTTTCTTTTGGAGCATTTTATTAGGAATCGAAATCCCTAACTGAGATATGTTAAAGTCAGAATGTTTTAATTTTGCAGTATTGTTTGTTTTCTTGGTGCTGTGTCAGGGAGAGATTTTTACTAACACAGCGGCAAATACCCTGGAGTTTCTCTTTCCAGTATTCACGCTCTAGCTTCAGAAAATCATGGGCTAACACGTGAGAAGAGTATAATCTAAAGATGCATCAGGTACTTGCCTGGATAATAATGAAAACTCAGCTATCTGGACGGAAACTTTAGAAGGCTGCCCTTCACATTTGGGTGATGTGACAGTAGGAGACAGATGAGACAAAGCATGTGTAAGAGATTCCCAGCAGGATGTAGCGATTTACATTGCGTATTATTCCTGCGTCATTCAGATAATACTTATCTGTTCCTCAATTACTTCTTTTAAAGAGATATTTGCATTTCTCAGTGACAAGAGTAAAATAAAAAGCATAGGCAAGAAAGTACATATACCAAATATCACCCTTTTGAAAAACGTACTTAGTGGCAAGTGTGTAAAGTCACATAATTCTGTATCCAAATTTTCTTTCTTTTTTTTTTTTTTTTTTTTTTGGCGGTACTGGGGATTGAACTCAGGACCCTGCGCTTGCTAGGCAGGCGCTTATTCCACTGAGCTATATCCCCAGCTCCCAAATTTTCTTTAAAATTTTAAAAATCCTGAGACTATGTTTGACTTATTTTGTTCATAAGATGAAAGCTAAGTGTTGAAACATTTCCTTCATGTTGAAATGTTTTCCTCATTTAATGATTAGGGCCAAATAAATATAAGTGGCATGGATTAATTTTTTCAAAAATCTGAACGTTTCTATAAATATATGTAAAAGTAAGAGAAAATATACGTTCAATAATGAGAAGGATAAATCTAAATTGAACCATAGTAAATTTTAAAGGATCAGATTGTTTTAATGTTCAAAACAAAAGATGAGTAAATATTATCTAAGGGACTTGAGGTATAGCTCAGTGATATACTGTTAGCCTAGCATATACAAGCCCTGGAATTTTATCTTAACATTCAAAAAATATTTTAGAGCTCTATCCCCTGAGAATGTATTTTAGGGTAAAGAATATAGGTAGAATAAAGGAAGAAAGAAAATAAAGGAATAAGTGGAATTTCTACCTGTAATTATCTCCTTGTCAAGGCTCTTTCTCCACACCATCCATTAAGTATACCAGGCCTATCAGCTATATTTCAGTTACACAGATCTTTTTGCAGCTAAATTGTTGTGTATCCAGGACAATGAGAAATGAACATCAGTACATGAAAAGTGAATATCTGTGCATAATATCTCGACTACAAAACTCAGGATGAAAATATATCATTGTGTAAATTAAACTGTTTGACCTGCAAACAATGAAGAATTTTGTAACTGTACTGGCAAAACTTCCCATTACTCAAAATATCTGACACCATTGACTTAAAGAAGTGGTTTAATTTAACTCACAGTTTCTGAGGTTTCAGTCGTGGTTGCCTGGGATCCGGTCAGAAACATCATGACAGAGTACAGGGGAGACGCTTACTTCACTGTATCTAGAAGCTAGAGAGGAAGAATCCCGAACAGAGATACACCCTCAAAAGGCAGGCTCCCAGGGACCCATCTCCTCAGAGCTCCTTCAGTTATAGACACTAGAGGATAAATCCACTAATGTGCACTACATCCCCACAACCCAGTCACCTTTCCAGGAGTATCTTAATTTTGTTAAGTTGACAAAACTAACTGGCACGATTATATCCTTTGTCAACTTGACACAAAATCACTCCTCCTTAAGCAATACTTAATCTCCAAATAAACAAGAACAAGTTAATAATTGTGACTAACATCCTATTTTCTGGCCAGAATATAAGTATTTCCCATCATTTTGCTCTGACTTTTTCCCCCAACTCTATAAATTTGGCTTAAAATACCTGACAGTACTCACGATATAGTCTGAAATGTAGACTTTCTTGAAATTTGTTTTGCCAGATCATTTAGTGTACCACCCTTAAATTGAGGTTCCCTCCAAATCTCAGGCTGTGGGGAAAATGTAGACACATTTTTTTCCAGGGTACACTGTGCTTTGCATCTAGTCCCATTCCAAAGAAAGTTTTATTCTCAACTGAAGTTTCATGATCATGGCATTTGCTGGTCACATTCCCTTCAACATTGTGATCTCAGCCCTGTCCAGAATGACTCATCAAGCTCTGTTTACAATATTCTTGGGTTTCTCTGGGAAAATTCCCCAAATGTTCCCAAATTCCTCCCATAGTCTAGTTTCAATGGGTTAAAGCCATTGAACCATAAAGTCAATTCTAGTTACAGCAAGAATCTTATCTGGTACAAATTTTCTATATTCCTCCTATGAGATTATAGATGTGTATGCATTTGCATATGTGTGTGTGTGTGTGTGTGTGTGTGTGTGTGCATTTTTACATATAGGCATATTTTGAGAAGATAGTAGCAAGGAAAAGTATGTAAGTGTACAAAATCACATACCTATTTGTTTAAACAGTCTTTCTCTTTAAATGTAAATTAGTGGTAATTGTGACTGTTATGTTCAGTGGTATATTCTCAGGTACCCTGTGCATTATAGGCATGCAGTAAATATTGTTGAATGAATGATGGGTATAATACATATTAATGCAGTTTCATTTTAATTGCAAGGTTCTAAATTTCAAAATAATTCATTCTAATGCAGATTTGTATTTTAAGACTAATGTAGTAGTCTAACTAAGACAATCTTTTCTTTCTTCTTCCGTTCCCTTCCATTCCCTTCCGTTCCCTTCCCTTTCCTTCCCTTCCCTTCCCTTCCCTTCCCTTCCCTTCCCTTCTTTTCTTTCTTTTTCTGTCTTTTCCAGATCCCAATGCTCTGGCTGGTCAAACTGGCCCAGACCATGCTCTCATAGGCGGAATAGTGGCTGTAGTTGTATTTGTCACTTTGTGTTCTATATTTCTCCTTGGTCGGTATCTGGCAAGACATAAAGGTAGGTTATACTTTGAAAAAGTACTGTTAATTCTGGCATAAGTATTCTAAAGTCTAACCTTGTCCTAAAGTATTATATTACATGAATATGCATATTTTGTGTGCGCTTTTTTGGGGAGGGAGAGAAAAAGTAAGACAGAGAGAGATAGAAAAATGGGGAGAATCCTGAATACTAAATTATTTCTGAAAATTCTTGATAATTATCATGAAATATGTCATTCTAGTACTGTATTTTAAAATAAACTGTCTCAAGAATATACTAGCTTCCTATTGTAAAATATTCCCATATTTCCTAATCTGGTTGTGTTTTCATAAGCCTACAAACAAAACTGTCCCAAACACATGCTTATAGGTACATTTTAACACTAGAGATAAATTACAGATTTTCAACTCTTATTCAAAGACAGGGGTTCCCTTTGTGAGCTTCCTCCATTGGGTAAACATTCTTCTACTGAGCCAGTTTCATACTAAGCTGAGTAAAACTGACTCAGAAAAAGAAAATAGAATAAAAGTTTATAATTTATCTCTAGGACTAAAGTCCAACTCTAAATATTTGGTTGATGTCTTTTTGAAATTTATGAAAACAAAATGTATGCACCCATATCTATGAGGAAACTATGTGATTATTCTTTAAATGGGCCACTGTATTAGTTTATTATTGGCATAGCTTCATTTTAAATAGAATTCCCCAAATGAGTGGTGAGGTATTTGGCACGACCATTACCCACATCTTAACAAAGGACTCTGATTGCTCCCCCTAGACCATGTATGTATTCTTTGTCAACCATTCAAAAGAAGTCAAAATTATTACCCATTCCAGTCTGCCTCTTACCTCTAGTTAACTAAGCCACAGCTCCTCCTGCACTATCTACCTGAAAACAGAAGGAAAAGGTGCAAATGTGGAAGAGTGAATTGTGTGCCTTATTATGTCTCAGAGCATGTTCCAACATGTAAGAAATCTGACACCATTCCTTCCTAAATAAATGTGGCTTTAGTGCTAGCTATTTTCCCAGGCTCACGGAACTAATGTAATTTTCTTCCAATATCCACAGGAACGTATTTAACAAACGAAGCTAAAGGAGCTGAAGATGCACCAGATGCTGACACAGCCATTATCAACGCTGAAGGCAGCCAAGTCAATGCCGAAGAGAAAAAAGAATATTTTATTTAAAATTCAGGCCACAATTCCGAGTTTTACTTACCAGGCTGGCTGCTGGAGAAAACTGGCTATCATCTTTCAGAAATCATTTCTACCATCCTCTGCTACTTTTATTAACTTCCATACTATACTGTTCTCAGTAGCCAGTGTATACCAACAATCAGCTGTCAAAGGCATCATTCTTTAATTACTGTACCATCCATAATGCAGGAAATTTCTTCTGCTAAGTTTCACACCATTGCTCTTTTAACACACAGTGCTTGAATATACAGCCTTAACAATGTTATTCATCTACTTTGACCATGATATTGAGTTGTTTTTATACATTTAAAAATGTATGCAGATGTCCCTCCCTCACTTGTTTCCCTCTAAGTGATAGATTTCATTGGTTTGCCAGTGGATGGCATTCACAAGTAGCAAGATTAGGCAAAGACCTAACATACCTAAGTTTAACTGAAGATTAGAAGTTTACAAATAAGCTTTTCTACCTGTCTATCTTTAAAAACAACCACATGTTTTAGAAACAGATGCCCTGGAAAATACAAATTGAAAATACTGTAGTGTAGTTTCTGGAATGTTTGAGATTATACTGGTAATGCTGAATCAATTTGCTATTTAAAATATAGCATTTGATACAGGAGCCATGTGTATAAATTGCAATCATAATGTGACATCCTACATAATTATATATTTATACCATTAGTTTATTTTAATTTCATTTACCAGTAAGTTGTTCCAAACACTTCACTGTTTGGGGAATGACAAGAAACTCTTGATTTCTCTATTTGGTTCTGTAATTTATTTGCTCCATAAGAACCCATCTTCCTAAACAAAATTGAAGTATCCATAGGGCACAATTTTGAGACATTTTAGTATCTGTATATAGTGCACATAATAAATCCAATTAAACATTATTTGATACGTATTTAACTTTTTTGGCTGTAGGCAATTCAGTCATAAGTAAGCATTTTCTAACGTCCATTATATCCCTTTAGATATTACTTAAACCAATATTATAAGTAGATAACATGTATTAGTATTTTTGTCTGTATGTCCTAGCACTGTTCAACAACAAATTTTTCTAGTTCTTGTTAATTTTTATCTGTTATACAATGGAAGCACAATGTTATAAGGAAAGGTAATTTTAAGCTAACAACCAGTGCACAGCCTCAGGTTTTAAATTACAACCACAGTTGAATAATAATCTAAAAATATACTCTTAGTTTGCTACAAATTTACAAATTTTAATTTGGCAGTTCCAGAGCTGCTTACCTTTGTTGGTTTGCCAAAAAGAAGTGTTTGAGATATGTTTTCTGTATAAATGAACTAATTCTTTATATTAAATTCCTGTCTATGCATTTTGTGAGGTACAAACTTCTGAAACAGTGAGTGATAGAGAATCTCTGCCATGCTTTTAACTCCAAGGTGAAAGTCTCTTTCTCTGGGTTATTTTGAAATTTTGATGTATTTAACAGTTATGAAATGCTGTATTCTTAAATATGACACAGAGTCGATCTAAAGTCCTATTATTTCTTCTAGTAAAATATAATATTGCTAGATTAGTTGTCATTAAATTTATTATATACTAAAGAATAAAAATCCAGTTAGATAAAAAGTTATTTTCCCATTTACAAGCCTTGCACCTTTAAGAGGAAAACAAATATGACAGGATGGTGGCTATCCCTGCGATGTCTAACGGCACGATGGCCTAGGGGTGTACAAATACTGTCTGGTATTTATTTTTTGAGGAATGAAAATGGCTGAGTACAACATCATGTATTAATATGAAATGAAAGATAAGGGTGCTGTATCTAAGGTTATTTATCAAAAAAAATATAAATCTTTTAAGGACAATGTTAGAATTTTTAAGTTGTTTATTTTTGATTGTTGAAGCATTTATCTTGTTGATTTCTTACAAAAGAAAAAGGACGATGTCAGTCAAGCAGCACTTTTTCAAAATATACAGAACATAAATAATATGATGTGGTTGAGTGTTAACATAATAAATCATATACAGTATGACATTTTAAGGAAATAAGTCTGCATTGATGTGATTGCATGCTTGTTTTTACAGTTCATTCCATACCATCTGTGGAAAAATGCAATAATATGTTAATATAGTATGGTAGTTTGAGAGAATCAGGTAGGTGCTACTAGACACATTGAAACTAGAATAGGTTTATAAACTGTTCATAACTTTCAATGCATAATTGTTAGAAAGACTCCACAAAGCAAAGTTCATCCTGTTAGTGCAAAGTGGAAAGGTTCTTATTGCCTAAATAAACTGTATAGACTGCATCATCAGTGGCTACTTAAAGCTTAATTTCAGGATGCACTTACAAAATTGCTACTTTTCACTGATGCTGTATTTCCATCCCTCTTAATTTCATCTATATTCTACTTGGCTCCTACTGCTAAACTGTTGCCTAAATAACGCAATCATTATTTGTAGCACTGTAAAATTAGAACTCCAAAATTGGGTGCATTTCAAGATTTTTGACATTTTTAACCCTTCAGAGCAATAGAAAATGTCATTATAACTCTTAAGACTCATAAATTTAAATGCGTAGACTTTAATGAAATATTTTCCAGTGAACTATCATTCGTTTTAAATTAAATGTCCTTTTCTGTGACAGGAAAATAATTAGCAATGGAGTGGCACTTTCCTATATTTACAAAACATTTGATTTCACTACACAAGGAAATGTTAGAAAAATATTCTTCATTTCCATTCCAACAAATCAGAAAAAATAGGGAAGACATATAAAAGGGCCCCAGGTCAATTTCAAAGTCTGAAGTGCACACCCCTGCGCATGTCGGGCCGCTTCTGTCTCAGGTCGCGAGGCATGGTCTCCGGAGGACCCGACGGGAGGAGCGCACACACACCCCTAGTAGAATATGGAGCATTGTTCTTTACCAAAAGTAGCTACTCTCTGCCAGTGTACTGTTTACAGTGTCAATTGATTGTCCTCCATCAACAACAACAACAAAAATCTGAACAGCATTCTTTTTTTCCTCTTTTCCATTTTTTGAGTGTTCTAGGTAGAATAACAATCTAAATTAGGAAGAAGAGGCAAAGTATGTGATTACAAGAGTAAAAAAAGAAACTATGAGTATTGATGTTTGTGTGCGTGTTTCCGTGTGCGTGTATGTATGTGTGTGTGCATAAGAGAGGAAGAGAAAAAAGACACACACACAGAGATTTCAACTTGTTTTCTTTTACTAGGAAAATCCAAGAGGTAGTTTAGGAGAATCAATACTGGAGTTTAATCTAGAAACTGGATGATCTCATATTAATTCATGATTCTTAAGCTTTCATTGAAACTCCACAATTAAAATAGCAAAGAGAGAAAGTAACTTTCCTCATCATGACAAAGAAATGAACACCTCATTTATTTTATGCTTTGTAAACAATATAAATATCTCTATTAAAAACCAGGCTCACTTGTAATTATGTACTCATGATTGTAGCAGCATTGAGGTTCCGTGTAGGCACATGTACAGCAGCTGTTTGACAGTGATGGATCTTCCATGTAACATAGCGGTTACCGTGTAATTTAGTGCCACTTATTGCAAAGTGTTACCAAAGGGGACACTGAAAACACTTTTCCCTTTTTCTTTGGACATAAAGATAAGTCAGTGAGTGACAAAGATACAATTTTGCATTGTTTTTTAATTGTGGAGAAAATATAAACCTCTTAACTTACTGCGACTTTCCCATGGTAGTTTAAATTACTTAGAACTTTTGAAATATGCCCAATATTATTTCCTTTTGCTAGTGGTAATCTGTGATGAATACACACAAAACTACAAAAATTTAACCAATAATCACAGCTGAAATAAATTAAACACCTCGTAAGAAGTACTGATGAGTAATGCTTTTGTTAAGTGGCATAAAGTACACACAAATCTATGCAAAATATAGGTAACTACAGTGTACGTCCATGTAAGTATCTTGTACTTGCTGTGTATGGATGTTGGAAACCCATGTAATTATAATATGCATTTTGAATACTGGGAAAGAGGAAATCTTAGTGTAGATAATATAATTTGTTTTGAAATATACACTGGCAATATTGAAAAATACTCAGTGCAATACCTGCAATTTTATTGCTGGATACTTAATGCAAAGGGATTTTAAAGAATTCGTACACAAGATCCAAGCAATTGCTAATCTTCATCTTTCACCTATTAAAGCCTAATCAAAAATGTAACTAATTAAACAAGTTTAAGGGTTTTTTATGTAAATATTAATGTAAGCCAATCAAATTATTATTTCTTTTATTCCTTAACATGACTGAAGATAAATAACCTCAGTTTTAAACTTTAATTGACGTCTAATTGAATTAAAAATTCTTAAACTATCTGTAATAGATGTCACTGATTTTATTTAAATTTCTTAAACTATCTGTAATAGATTTCGGTGCTTTTTATGAATATAAATTTACTCAGTCAATGAACATAGGGTACATTCAATAGTTAAAGTTACTATATTTTATTGGCAATTCTGTACCCTTTCTTTTCTACTTTTTGTTTTCCTTTAAGCTCCTTTTCCACTTCAAGCATGCCCTTTGCACTCAACCCTTCCAAAGGCAATGGATTGAAAGCAGCAAGATAATAAAGAGAGTTAAAGGGAACAACATATAAATATGGGTTCTATAATCATCAGCATTTTTATGTATTGAGATTATTAATATTGAATGCAATAGTTATTGGATATAGCTGGTAATATCTCTGCCATGCATACTTACAATAATCCTTCTACCTCTCACTTTTAACATGGGCTATGATACTTCAGTATAAATAGAGGAAATAATAACTTACAAGATATCCCAGGAAGCATTACTTTGGGACTTTCGCAACAGTGCACACCCTACCCCTGGGAAATCTCAAAAGCCAACTTCTTGTAGTATATTCTATGGTGTTTGGGTCTACATTTGTTTTCCTTTTTTATCATTAACTTTTCCTATAGGCAAAATATGATTACGTGATAAGGACAGTTCTTCTCATGCCTATCTAACATTCCTCTGTAACATAATTTTAATTTTTAAAAAGTAATTTAAATGGCAACACTTTGCGATTAATTCTTTTCATTTAACGTTTAAAATGTAGTGATATCTTACTCGTCAATGTTGTGCTTTAAATAAAATCATGCATTTGCTCATTTATTTTACTGAGAAGTATTATCTATAAGACAAACATTAAAGTACTTCACCTGCCTCCTTATTACCAAGTAATTCTAAATAATGCAAAGTATTGCCGCAAACACCCATTTTATTTTGTTTGCATAGGCATAATATGAAGTTTTTGACACTGTAATTTATTTGTACTTAAAGAAAATGCCTTTTACGAGCATATTTTCCTCTAGGAAAAATGAAATATTAATTTCTTAAATTATGATGGTGAATCTATAAAATATACTTAAAGTGAAAGTAAGATGTTTCTATGTTATGTGGTTATAATACAAATAATATTTGGTCAAATCTTTACCTTCTTTTTCAAATATATATATATATATATATTTGGAGATTTTGGAGAGAAAGGGCCCCAATGTGAAAAGGTGTAAAGAAAAAAGTCACTATTTTCCCCTCTGACATATGCTGTACATTTCAAAAGAAGTAAAGTGAAAAGATAATTGAAGATTGCAGGGGCAAATCCTCACCAGGGCTCAGCACTTAAGCACTTTTCCCACATCCAGGGTCAGAGCAGCAGCGATTCCCATACGGAATCTGAAGTGCGGTATGACACGCAGCATTACGCTTACACAGTACTGTCAAACCTCAAATACTTTCTTTTCTTAGATACTTTCCTTGTACATGATACTAGTAGACACTTTCTCTTTATATTTGCTGTTAGTGAAAGTCATACGCAATAAAATATTGCTGGTTGAAAGCAGTGGTCACTAATTGGTTAAAAACGTATAAAATGTAAACAGAACTGTTATATCTTTCTCCTTTTGCTTTCTTCTGTACTTCTAATGTGTTGAATGACTCTCATAAATAGAAAGATAACTGACCTAGAAAGTTTTAAAAACTAGTAATATTTCTCCTTATAAATGTATAAAAAATTTAATCTTCTTACAAATTTATTTAACTGTACCTACTGTACTTATTGTAGATTCAATGATGCAGTTAAGTAGTAACCCAAGGACTTGTGAGTTTGGGATTGCTGACCTACTTTCTTCATGCTCAGTTTGCATTGGTATTTGTGAATTGGTTGTTTAGCTTTTCATTCAACCAAAAATTACTCCCTCAAGAAAGCTCCATCTTTATCATAAATATTTCAACATACCTAACCTTGGAACAAGTCTGCCATGTTAAAAAGAATTTAAAGACTTATCTCTGAAAATGGTACCCAGAAATGCAGGTGATCCCAGTAATGTAGCTTCAAAAATAAAATGTTCTCCTTGTATGACACGAAATTCATAACTTTTGGAAGGGTATTTTTATGACAGCATAAACGAGCTTCTGTGCTGTAAAATGATCCACAAATTTCAGCATATTTCACACAAACACAATTATTGGATCTATTCAAGTCATTAACATTTTCAAACAACAAAATGCATATTGTAATATTAGGTACATGACACTTGCATGTTGATATGCCTATATCCTTACCAAGTATTCACTGTGTACTTAGTGGCTCTGAAAAAACGTCATGTACAACTCTGATAAACATCCTACAGGGTTCCCATTTGCACTTCATCTTTCAGTGAAGTCTTGTCAGAAAAAAGTTGTCTGATAATTATGGAAAAATAAAATTTGAATTTTAGTTATCTGTTGGACATTACTGAATTGTCTATTCATTTAGCACATTTTCTTACACTTGAAAATATATTGAAAGATGGAACATTCTTTTTTAAGTGGCAGGCTATAAAAATGTCACTAAACAAGCATCGTTATGCTAACACATTATTTCGAACGCCTTTTTAAAAATGCATACATCACCCATTCTTTTTTTTTTTCAATGATACTCATTTTTCCAGTACATTCCTAAAGGGTAGTTTTAAAATTTAAGCAGTACTAAAATAAACATTTTCTTATTTGTGCAACATTCAATCTTTACTCCTTGAAATATCTGAACCTTGTAATATGCTGATGAAGGGTCCAAAAAGTGTTGCTGACTTAAGGAAATTTGCTTGAGATTGCCAAACTTTCAAAACTCTGTAAAGGTAATTATAAATTCACTATGTATGTTTCTAATGTTGACTAGGAACAGAAGCAAAAATATCTAAACCTATCTTTTTTAATCTTCACACTCTAATCAATATTATATATTTGAACTACCTAAGGTAATGCAATTAATAATATATCCATCTTAAGCTTATGCCAACAAGAATTGAGATAAGCTTTTAAATTTATGGAGGATTTTCTTTGTGTCTTTGGAAGTTCACTTACCATAAGATATTTTATAGTCTACTTTAACAGATTTTGTTATACAGGGTAAGCCAAAGGCTGTACAAGAATTAGTGTCATTTGGGTCTGATATTTGTGTTGGACCATGAAATATTCCATTAAAATTTGTCTGTAAATACAAGGCAAGATTTTGTATCTGGTTTGTTTTATTAAATAATCTGTTATTTTATTTCCAATACTTTTTGCCCAGCCAAAATGTCCCGCCATGCAGATTAAGAAACGATGCTTTATTAAAGATCAGAGCTTGCACATTTTAAAGAAAACAATGACCTTTAAAGTAAAACATTCACAGACATTTTTCCCTTTCTTTTTAATAATACCAAATATGTAGTTCCATATGTAGCTTTTACACAAAATATACATAGCACATCCATGCTTCCTGGAAGCATCAACTGTGTTCATAATGGCAATTTTTATTTTGAAGAAAATTTTCTATGACATTTTAAAATTAAAAATGCTCACTGAAAAATCCTTAACACAATTCACAAATAATATTCTAAAATCTAAGTGTTCTTAATTACTATTTGGATAGTGGCTTGGGTACAGAACAAAGAATTGCATTGTAAAGCAATTCTGGATTAATTAACTCTACATTTGATCCATGAAAATGTAAACCAATCACCTGTTGCCATTAATTACTCATTCTCCACCTTCAGATTGTTTTGGATTCCTAAGGGTTGAGTAACAAACATGTTGCATTATGTGACCTTTCAGAAGCCATCAGAATGTTAAGTTATATTGTGAGTATACATTTTCCTTCTATGCTGAAGTCAAGAAAAGAAATGGGTATAGATAGATAGATGATAGGTAGATGGATAGATATGGGCAGGTTTGTGTCTCACTGTGGCTCCTGGAGAAGGATATCATCGCAGCCTCGCACCAAGCCTCGCATCTCTCTGGAAACATTATTTATATTCTCCTTCTTGTACCCACCACTAGCTTTGATTTATGCTATTTGAATATTCCTGTCATGTGATTCTGTGCTTATCCCAACTACTTACTAATTTCCCAGAGACATGAAAGCGATATTATATTCCCACTAGAAGATACTTTTGAGGAAAATTTGAAACTAATATCACATCTTATGAATGAGGAAAGTAAGGCTGAAGGTAACAATTTAGTGAAAGCATCAGATTTAAAATTCAAATACAGCTGTGGTATCCCATTTCCTACCCTGTATGCAGTTTTGTCCCGCTGGCAACACAGAGTCAGATTTTGCTTTTCCATTATTATGTGCCTAGAATTATTAGGAGTGTTCATCAGTGGCAAAATTAATCTATATTACAAGAATTTGAGGGTCATGATTTTTTTTCAATTTATAATATTCTGAGCATCTTTTAGTGTTCTAATAAAGAATGATTAAAATACAATTTAGATGTAAATTCAAATTAAAGAGAATGCTGACAATAAGCAGGAACCAAACCAAAGATGTATTTTAATGGAAATTCATAAAGCAGAAAGTGACAGTTGGGAACAAGATGATTTATTGAAGTGAGACATTCATAACTTTCTACTAAAGGAGGCTTTGGGTACTGTGCTAGAGGACAAGTATGTTAAGGGGTGCATGGCTTAGATAAGTATTTCTTCAATCTATTGTACAAACAGATCTTGAGCTCTGGAGGAAAATCCACTGCACTGTTACTGGAAATTATCTTCTAGTAATCTTCCATATTGTCCAAAGCCCAACCTTACCAACAGGATAAAGCAATCATTACATTTTGCCAAATACGAAAATGAGAACCAACTTGAGTCCCAAATTATATTGCAAGGTATCTGCTTATATTTACAATGTAAGGGAGCCTTGTTGATGCACGAATGACTTCTTCATTCAAGTCACAATCTGAAACTTACATCGAGGCTGATGGGGTGGCTAAGTGACCAGTGGAGCTGCACAAAACCCTGAGCTCAGAGGAGAATCCTATTTGTAGGGTTTAATGGTCAGCAATGGTAAATCTTTAAGTTCTAAATAACATTATACGGATGGGGATATAGCTCAGCAGCACAGCGCCTGTCTGAGAAGCACGAGTTCCTGAGTTCGATTTCCTGTACCAAAGAAAGAAAGAAACTTTAACTTTGAAACTGCATTCTCTAAGTGAAGCCCGATGAGACAAGAGTATGTGTAAGAGGCTTCCTGTCGTGTGTGGCTATGATTCTCACTGTCTCCTTGCCTGCCAGGGAATGTTCTCAGCTACCCTGTCTTTCCTGCACCGGTATGAGGGTGCAGAGGCCCAAGGTAAACCCTGGATAGTGGTAAAGGTTTTTACTTCCCTGAAGAGTAAGCCTGTGCCAAAGAGTCCAACAGTAAAAAGCAGATTTTAAATCATCGGGTAAGTGAAATGAGAGACACTTCATAGAACAAGTAGACGTGACCAACACACGCGAAGAAATGATAAAGCAGCACTGAGACCCCGCCCTCTCCCGGAGAGAATGGCCGTGGGCAGGAAGTCAAATAACAGCAAATGCTGTGGAGAAAAGAGAACACACCTGCACTGCTGATGGGAAGGCAGACTAATAAAAACGCTGTGGAAATCAGTATGAGCAAGCTCAAAAAAGTCTAACCAGTAATTCCATTTGACCCAACTATTCCCCTTCCTGTCCCTTCTTCCCAATCGAGCTGAAAATCTCATCGTACAGTGATCCGAGCACACTTGCGTTCGTAGCAGCTTCATTCATACTAGCCGGGTCTTGGGAGTGGCCTAAACGTGCTCCAGCAGATGAACCAGTGCAGACAATCTAGTACGGTACTTCCCCACCGTGGAGCAAGTACTCTGAAGGAGAAACCTGAGTCATTTGTAGGGAAATGGATTTATTCTGAGATCTTAAAATTAAGAGAACAAAATCAGACATATAAGCTTAAATATCACATAGTTTCTCTTATATGAGAAGACAAAGTTACAAATAAGGAACCAAACAAAAGACAGACACGAGAATATGGCACAGACCTCCTCAGATGTGAAGGGAAGCAAGAGATGAGGGGGGGGAAGAAAGAAGGGAGACAGGGTAGAAAAGTGGATTGGGCCGTGATACATGCACGTGCCAACCCCACACACGGAGGGAGTCATCATGTGCTGCAAACACGTGCTAGGATAAGTAAGACATATTCTCTAGCATGTTGAGAGAAGTACCATAAAGGAAAGGCTTTTTCTCTTGAGTTCTAACGAAAGCCATCAGATTTTCATTTTGCACTAAGTTCACAAATGATGTCTCAACCCCTACTCCTCAATTTAGTAACGTAAGCTACCTTCTGTTTTCCAAAGGAGCTTTAAAAGAAAACTGGAATATGTTTAGTTGCCTTGATTTAGTGAGTACCGTATAGAATATATTTCTTCTAATTTTGTAGTTAAATATCTGGCAAAAATTTTGCCCCACTCTATTTCTGGAAAGAAGCAAAAATCATGCCAGTCGTCTAAGATACTTAGGAAAAAATTATTTAGGGAATGGAAATTTTCATTTTCTCAGTGTTATAACCTCTGTATGAACAACAAAACAACAGCTGAAATGAAAGATAATACATTTTTTTAAAAAAATCTAAAACCCATACATTAAATACGTGGCTCATTATTACATTTACAGTTCGGAGAAAGGCCCCTGCTAGGCATTTCAGATTATTCTTAGAGGGTATCAATTCAGTGCTGCACAATAGGTGTGACAGGAGAGACAACAAGATAGCATATTTTGAATAATAAATTGAAAAATAAACGTTCAATGATTTATCTGCTCATTGTGATTTAAATTAAGAACTAGGTAGTACTTTATTGAGACTCTCAAACATATGATTAAGGTAGTCCTCAACACGACATATTTAAAACGTGTTAATCACTTTCCTGTCTCTCGAACAAAACACCTGAGATCCTCAGCTTAAAGGAGGGGAGGTTTATTTTGACTGGCTGTCTTAGGGGATTCAGGCTATCGATATCTGGCTCAGAGGCAGATGTGATGCAGCAAGAGATCACAGTGGGGGAAAACTTCTCAGGTCTTGGCAGCCTGAAAACAGGAGACTCTGGCAATGGAGATTTATGCCCTGTAAAGCCATGCGTAGCGCCGTATTTTTTCCAATCAGGCCCCGCCTCCTAACGGCACATACAGCTGGGACCACCTTCATGATCGATTATCTTTCCAGACCCCTACCTTTCAATGCATGAGGCTTTTGGGGGACATTTTGCATTGATATCATAACAAAAATCACTATCATTGTTCTTACGAAACTTCCAGTTATGCTATTATTTTTCAGATAGGACTTTGTGCACCAAACTGTTGATGCTAATCCTGCCTTTCAGTCCTATTTAGGCATACAGTTTCTGTCTAATCATCCAGCTTTTTAAAAAAACATCTCATAGTACATAAATGCCTTAGGCTTTTCAGTCTTTCTCCTGTCATTTGTTCAGTAAGATTTTTAATCACTAGAAGATACCAAGTCAGCCTTGTGAGCTTGTGGTACAATATTTAGTAAATAAGATGCTGTCCCTTCTTTTATGAAATATATACCGTAGGAAGTGGACAAATAGGAAAAGGATACCACAAAGTCTATCACTGGAAACTCTAGTAAATGCGATAGGCAGATATGAAGTCCTATGCAGCGTGAAAATAGAAGGCCACACTCTGCCCAGGTGGTGTGGTCCGAAAGGAAAAGTATGAGCTGATATTTGAAAAACTTGAGAGAGGTCAGCCAGGTGAGTACAGAGGAAAACATAGCAAGAGCAGAGGGTAGAGCACTGTTTTTGACAAGTGGAGAGGACGCCAGGACAGACATACCTCATCTTTTATACTTACTTGTGTTCATCACAGTCAGGAGTTTTTCCACAACCAGTCTAAATGCCGAGTAACGCTATCGAAGACACACAATGTACTGTGTTGTGGGATATTTGTAAAAGACGTGACAGAAACCGTAACACATGTTTCCACGCAACAAACACAAGCAATTCACAATTTTTAGAGAATATTTATCCAGATAAGGAACCAAATTTTGTGATAAGTCAACTCGGGATTAGCAAGCTTAGGCAGCTGCCATCACGGTCTGACTAGAATGAGGCTAGAAGCCTCTGAGGCTTGTTGCTTTCCTAGTTCATCTGGTGCACTTGGATGCACATGGATGCCAAGGCTTAAAAAAAGGCTGGCACTCAGGAACCCTCCATTAAAACATACACTGGGTGTGAAGCCACTGTGGGGCTCCTGACACTTTGTGGTGCTAGAGGTGAAGAAGTGTCTGGTAGGTTCCTGACCCAAGATGATGAGGGTGTAGTGGAGTCTTCATCTGTTCGGGCTGCTATACCAAAATGCCTTCAATTGAGCCATTTATAAAAATTTAAAATTTATTACTGACTGTTCCAGTTGATGTGAAATTCAGATCAAGGCCCCAGTAGACTCACAGTCTCTGGTTAATGCACAGCACATATTTGTTGCATTCTTAAAAAACAGAAGGAGCCAAATGAGCTTCCTTTGGCCTCTTTCATAATGTCACTAAGTCCTTTTCTGGGGACTATGCCCTCATGCTGTAAAGCCTTCACAGAGATCCACTTGTTAATATGAATACAATCACATTGGAATTAGTCTTCCCTGCATCGGTGTGAGGAGGGACTCAAACTTTCAGTACCCAGGAAGTCAGAATAGCCTGATGTCTCCCCAAATCTACCCTCTGATATCGAGGGTAAAGAAGCTGAAATACAGAACAAAGAAGCTCTTGTAATGAAGAGGAAATTTACAGCACCAAGCAGCTGCATTTATAGATTTTTAAAGTTAGTCAAGGAATTCAGTTCCTTGCTAGTGATGATTCATCACTTGCACTATGCAAGTGTTTTCTCCGCTTAGCCCTTGTACTACGTGCATGACAGATCTGAATGGACTTCCACATTACAATAAAAAGTTAAATCTAAATATAAACTTCCAACTACTTGAGATTATTATGAATATTTGAAAGTTTGATTTTTACTGTACTCTATTTCATTTCCTTTACTTTGAGTATTCCAAATGTACATATTTGATTAACTACGTCTGTATATTTTAAGATGTTCCCAAATCCCACTATACTTTTAAAGGTGATAAATTATATTGAGCAAATAAGCTATTCCACAGAATACTTAATGTGATTCAGATGTAATCCTGACAAAAATTTAATGACTATTCTTGGAGAATCTATTAGTAAAAGATCATAACTAGAAAAAATGATTATTAGTAGTAGAAAAGGCACTTTAAAACCAAACTGTGGATTTTGTTTACAATATGCTAACACATCTTTAATGAGTAAATATTTACAGTAAAAATATACAGAAAATATTATTTTGTAAAAATAAAAATATTAACAAAGAGATTGATACTTCCAGAAAATAAGAAAAATAACTGTTGGATTTTCCAGAACAGATGAGATAATTAAAGGAAGAGAGTAAAAAATATTTAATAAGCTCAGGAAATGGCATTAGTGGTAAGTCTGTTGGAAGTTTTAGTAACCAAAACCAAAACACTGTTAAAGAAGCTTCTGTTAACCTCACTCAGGTACAATGATATTTTTATTTTTTATTTTTTGGTACTAGGAATCAAACTCAGGACCCTGCACTTTCTAAGCAGGCACTTGTGCTGCTGAGCTACATCTCCAGGCCAATGGTATTTTTAGTAATCTTCAGTGAACTTCTTTCTTTTCTGTTGAAATAACTGAGACTTTTTTTATATCAAGACATAGGAATGTAGTATACACTCAGGTTCTAATTTAAAAGAAGAAATTGTGAATGTCTAAAAATTCAGGAGATGTTCACTAAATATTTGTTGAATGAGTACATAGTTTATTCAACCTATTTTCTAGACTTCTGATGGAAGTAGATTCATTTAATAAGTACTTACTGTTTATCAACTATCCGACACAGAAACTGATGATATGATTTTAAATTTTACAAATGATAAATTGGGATTTCATGAGATTCTATTAAGGATGAGAAAAATAAAAACAAAACTGCATATATTATTGGGCTTTAATGACACTTATGGGAAAATAAAATTGTTTCTTCTGGTAAGTAGGCAGAATTGTAAGTCCTAAATTTTTATTAGACTGGTTATTACAGGCTTCACTGAGAAGGAGACACTGAAAAAAGACACAACGGAGGGAGACTGAGGTACGTGGCATCCAGAAAGAGCATCTCAAGCCAAGTGAGCACCAAAGCAAGGATCTAAAATATAGGAATATCTTTGACATGTTTGAAGAAAATCACAGTCATCCGTGAGCAAAATAGAAAGAGAGAGAAAATTAGGTCAGCAGGTTGATGGTGAAGGAGAATGAAGATTTTGGTTCGATCATGAAGCCAATTTCTAAATCTTTCACATTTATTGTGGACAGAATCAAAGCTCTGGCAGAGTTCTGAGGAGATGAAGGGAATGCTGGAATGCAGTTTAGCAGAGTCACCCCAGAGTAATCAGGAGAAGAGACTAGGGATGGGAAAAAGTGAACAGGAGGACACTGCTTAAAAGGTTATTCCAGCAGTTCAAGAAGAGCATGACATTGACTTATAAAATGTATAACTACTTTTATTATTATTTTATTATTTATATACTGTAGCTCTTTTTTGTTGTTGTTTGGCTGTTAAGTTATCAAAGTAATAATATAAGAAGGCATTGTCAGAGGATACTGAATACATTTTGAAAGAAGAGTTCAGGGTTTATAGAAGATTCAAGAAAGGGCAAGAAGATTAGGGGGAAAGAAGATTTTAAGAAGATATGGGAGCTCACGTCTTTGTACATTAACATAAGAGGTCCGACAAAACTATAGCATTTGACTCCTTGAAAATTACTGTCAAAAATAAAGTGAGCACCACAATGTGCAAAAAGTACATTAGTAGAATGACAGATAAAATCCCTTTCTTCACACCTCAATAATAAAAAGACAAATTACCTGACCAAATAGGAAAATGACCAATAGACTCTTCACTACAGAAAATAAATAGTAAATAAATGAAAAGAGATGTCCAAGATCACAGTCAAGGAAGAGAAGCAAAGTAAAATCATGAAGTACTGCTACATATCCACTTAGAACGGTTACATTAAAAACCACAAAAAAAGACAACGAAAATATTGAGGAAAACATGAAACATTTGAATCTTAATGTACTATTGGTGAACCTCTTCAGAAAAAAAATATTGTCAATTTGCTATAAAATTAAGCATCAGCTTACAATATATTATGGGAAAACAATATAAAATGAAAACCCAAGGAAAATAAAATCACATGTCTCCATAAACCTTGAAGAACATTTATAAGACAGCTTTATCCATAATCCTTAAAAACTGGACAGAATCTAAATGTTCAGCAAGTAGAAAAAGTTTAAAAATATACATTCCATATTACTTTAAATGAAAAGGAATTAACTACGAATACAGAAAAATAATCTAGATTTATGGATCATAAAGGCAGTACATTAAGTATGAGAACTTATACATATAAGATGCATATTTCAATGTTATTTGTGTGAATTTTTCAAAGAAAATAAAAAAGGAAATCATGCTGATGGAAATCTAAATACATTCTCAGGAATAGGATTGAGAAAGAGAATGGATAAAATGTGGTAGGAAATTGTGAGGTGATACAAGTGATCTACAACTACTTTTATACTTATATGACCAAATATATTTGTAAAGACTTACAAATTGCACCTGTACAATTGATGATTATGTAAGTTGTACCTTAATGACGCTGATTTAAAATATTAATGATAGGTCTTACTCGCCCAGGAGGCTGAGGCAGAAGATTTCAAGTTTCATCTCAGCCTAAGATGCATAGTGAGCCTTTGAGACGGTATGAAAAATTTAAAAAGTCTGAAGATATACCTAAGTGTGAAGACGTGGATTCAGCCCCCAGGACCATAACAAAGTCAATGATATAATCATATGAATATTTTACTGATATACTTTTACCTAAATGAAACAGCATAGCTTTTTCATATAGTACCATATTGAAATGTAAATATTAGGGAAATTAAAGAAACCAATACTAAAACTTAGGAGTAAAATTCTGGGAGTTTTATGGAAAGAGCTATAGAGTAAACTGCATGTTAAAGAAAAGACACAAAAAATGTGAAGAAAATGTGAAAAATATAATCCGGACAGTTTTAATAAAGATATGTGTATAATACATGTGATCAACATATAAGAAAAATATTTAAAATTTTTGAAAACGTGTTATAGTAAATGACACATTTTCAAATACACCCTCTGGTTTAAAACCTACCATTCTTGCCACTTTCTGCAAAACCTCTGGGAGTCCTCTCTATGAGGGTTTTGTTTTTTTTTTTTTTTTGGTCTTTTTGAGACAGGGTCTCGCTATGTAGTTGAGGCTGACCCTGAGCTCACTTTGTAGCCCAGGCTGGTCTCGAACTCGCAACGGTCCTCCTGCCTCAGCCTCCTGAGTGCGGGGATTACAGGCTTGCAGCACCACGCCGGGCTATCTATAAGGACTCATGCAGTTTGATCAGCAAGGAATGGAGCTACTGCTGGGTCCCGTCCGAAGGACAGGCAGCTTATAAAACACAGCGGTGCCTCCAGCACAACCTTGTTTATCAGATCTGGCCTTGTGTGACTTCTCCATCTTCCCAAAGTCAAAATGATAATAACAGGTAAATATGAGTTGATTCATGATACTGTGCCAGCCCCAATGGGCCATCAAAGACAGGAAATAGGACTTTCCAAATTGCTGTGGATGGCATAGATGTGTTCCAAGCTAGAGGAGCATTTTGAGGAGGATTAAAGGCAATGTGTCATTTTTCTGTGCTAAATTAAAAAACTAAGCATTGACCATATTTTCCTGTTGCACCTAATAGTATCCTTTGTTCTATCTGTGCTTGAAAGTAACAAAGCCTAACAGAGCAGTTTGAAAAGGGATGATGAGATGCAGAAGCACAAGCACATAGAAATTTTAAAAATAAAGACAACAATCGCTAAGCAGAGGAACACTTGTAAGGGAAACTAATTGTTAGTAAATTATTCTCATATAATCCTTCTTTTATCACACTAAATAATTGCAGAATATTACCCAAATAACTTTCCAAGAAATCTCTGAGAATATAGAGCTCATTGCAACAAATTGCATTTGCAACCTATGAGAGCAACGATATTTGCATTCCTTTTCATGAAGAAGTGAGATCTATCTTCCTTCCCTTGAATGTGAGGGGGGGCTTGTGGCTTCTCCAATGCAAAGACTGTGATAGATTGCTACCCAAATTCCAAGCCCGGGTCATATGAAGGAAACACTTTCCCCCTGGATCATGTGCTTTCTCTTGGAACTCACACTTTGGAGCTTGCATCTCCTGTAACACATCCAAATACCTTGAAGCTGCCATGCCAGAAAAATTACATAGAAATAAAAAGATGCCGCAGGACTCTTAGCTACCTCAATGTTCAGCCAAAGCTTTTAAACCCAAGTCCTGGCATATTAAGGGATGCGATTTTGAATGATTGTAGACCACAGGTTTCAACTGCCATAGCTGATAGGGTGGAGCAGAAAAAGGTGGTCCTGCTGAGGTGGCAGCTCAGACTTTAGATCCATGAACAAAATAAATGGTTGAGACCATGAAGTTTTAGAACTTTCTGTGCACCATGAAATATCTATGTCATTTGTCTAAAAATATAAAATGAAAATTATTTAAACATGGAAGAAAGCTTGGCTTTGATGTGAATCTTATAGTCAGGAGATAGTTCATGTGTTTATCTTTAGACAATATGCAGAATGTTGAGCGAATGTGTAGAAAAGACATCTGGAGGAGATTTTGAAGACATTAGATCAAAAATTATTTCTTTCCTAGAAAAACAGATGCTGTGTGTTCATGTTTCCAAAGTCCTAATTACTGATTTCTGACGAAAGGTTTCAAGCTATCAAGGAGAAGAAAGCAAACATAACCACTATCCTTTCTCTTATCCTATGTCCTGCCAACATCTGACTACCTAGGCAAATTCATAGTATTACAGTGATTCTTAGTTATTCTATGTAAATTTTATTTAGACTCTGTAAATGTGAGGTGATTAACCATAGCAAATGCTAAAATCAAACTCATTACTACTTTTAACTTTTTCTCTCTCTGAAAATAGAAGCTACTTAAAATATTAATTTTTAGAATGTTTTCACCCTGTTTTAATTGGTTGTGCAATTTAATGATTATACTTTGGCATATTTGTGTATGTACATAACACACTGTGATCATGCTCTTCCCCTCCACCCCCGCTGGCACATCCTCCTCATTAGTTCCACTTTTTGAGGTGGTTAATTGGTTAGTTACATTTCTCTCATGCCCTATTAATCCTGCTTTTACTGCCTGTACCTGCCTCCTATTTCCTCCTCTTGCCCGTTTCCCTTGTAGTTTATTGTGACCATGTTTATAGTCCAGATATTAGGCACAATGTACAATATTGTCTTTCTGGGTCTACTTTTATTCAACATGATAGCATGTGGATCCATCCATTTTCTTCCAAATGACACAGTTCCTCTTTATGGGTGACTAATACTCCCTTATGTAGACATACCACATTTCCTTATCCATTCATCTATGGATGGATTCCTAAGTTTGATCCCTAGCTTGGCTATTATGATGTGTTCCACAGTATACATGGGTATGCCAGTCTCTCTACAGTATGCTGTTGTTTTATGTGTTTAAAAGCATAAATAACAAGTGATCACTGTACATCTGCTAGACCAGGAGTCATCATGCAAACATTCCTGAGGAATAGAAAGAAGTTTCTTACAAGGATGTAAATAGGGAGCATAAATGTCATAGTTAACTAATTGTCCACTTGAGTAATAAATGACCCACTTAAGTTGCATCAGTACAACTCTGCATGTGGCTGAGGGGATTAACTGAAGACAGAAGTTCCATGGTCAGGCCCCTCAATGACACAAAGGGGAAGCAAAGACAGAAACTCGCTTCTGTTTCTCCAGAGGAGCTACACCCTTCACCTTCCCCTTCCACGTTGCTCCTGACACCCAGCACAGACTGCGCAGCCTCCACACAGACCCTTCACTCTTCCATTGCAGCCTCCTATGAAGGACGCACAGAGCACACCACAGTGAGTTCCGGGCCTTTGGCCGGATCTGTGGGACCTGCAGCACAGACAGACCTTCCGTGCTCCACACCAGACTGCGATGGCTATTGTAAGCCAATCTTGTAAATTTTTATATCTCTGTATATCTTGTATTAAATCTGTTCTAGTAATCACTGACTGATAAGTAAATAAATAGAAATATAGATAAAGAAGACAAGACATTCCAATAAAAACACTTAAAAAAAACACAGAAAAGACTACAGTACACGCCACAATAACAAAAATTAAAAGTAACAATATTTAATGATAGAATTAATGGAAGAAGTGTTTCTATGGTATTTGTCTACTGATATTGTGACACTTCTGAGTGATCAAAAAGTATTTTAAATAAAGTGCCTGAATTCATGCATTCACTGAAGAAACCCAGAGCATAGCTAGAGATACTGTGCAGTTGAATTTACTTTAATAAATACATGTATTACAGCATAAGAGTGCTGGATCTTATCTTTTGATAAAATTGCTTTTGACAGTTTGAGGTTAGAGTTGGTATGTAAAATCAAATTGCAACAAAAGTGTACTTTAGAAATTTATCCTTTTATATTAAATGTAAACTCACCTAAAATTTGAAGAATAAATTCAGCTATAAGATACATACTTTGTGGGAATATGAATAGTATGTGGTGAACATTTTATGTAAGATGATGCCACAGATTTCTTGTTTCCTAACTGGAATCAGTAATAATGATGAAAGCATAAGGAAAAGCAATAATAACAAAAAAAAAAATTAGCAGAATATACAAGCAAACAAGGTCTATTTTATCCAGCATTGGGAAGCACCAGGACCTATAGTATTAGTATTGAAGAGGTGTGTCCAACATGTTAACAGAATTTAGACAGATGCAACACGGAGCTCTATGGCACAGACCAAGGAGAAAAACAATTTACTGAAATGAAGAGATCACACTGCAGAAGCTGATTTTAGCAACTCCCTAAATTTTGACTGACAGCAGTTAGGTTAGAGAAGCTAGACAGTACATAAGCAGCCCCTCACAGCAACACCAGCCTTCATTGTCACAGGCTGGAGGAGACACAGTGGGCTTCAAACAGGCATGCTGCTACCAGTGTTTGCCACCGGCAGTGAAGTGAGAATTCACACGCATGCATGCGTGTACACATGTACACACGCAAACAGTCAGCAGACGTGGTTTTGCTTCTAAGTGTATTCACTTTTCTCCTGATAAGATAATTTTGCATTCACTCTTGGTTTTTGTCTCCCATTTGTAATCTCTGTAGTTGATGTAAATCTGATTTTACTCATGAGCTTTAGGTGAGAATTAGTCTCATCTACCCCACCCCTACTTCCCAGACATTTTTATTTGAGTGGGAACGAACCTGTAAACCAACAAAGATGGAATTTCAGAAATTTTGAATGTGATCTCTAAGAAGTCCTATGCTTTTAGTTCCCTTTTAGAGGAAAACGATGAATTTCCTATTACACTTGGAATTTCATGATTCTCATGTGTCTAATGACATTCAGCTTCAAATTGTAAAAAAAAGGAAGTTTATTTTTCTCTTTTAACTGCTAGAACAAAACAAAAGCAGAGCACAGTCTTTAAAAACCAGCAGGTTCAGGCCCCGCTCTGCTCTCACTATTGGGTTGCTCTTACCATGCGGCTGCCGGCTGTGATTAAGAACAAGGGGAAGGGGAAGGAGCTGCTGCCGTGGCCTGGGGCAACTCCCTACCTCATCCCTTTCGGAAAGCGGTACCACTTCTGGATCCCAACCAGTAGAAATCTCTCATTTTATTTCAAGAGCGGACTGACAGGGTCACATACTCCCTGCACACACGGTCTGGGAACATGAATACCGTCTAACTGGACACAGTGCAGGCCTAAACCAAACTGTGCTTCTGCTAAAAAAGAAGACAAGGAAAATAGACACTGGACAGTGAACTAGCACTTTCTGCCAAATTTTCTGAGAGGAGAATGAAAACCTAGAGCTCCTGGAAATGGACAAAAGCAGAGAAGAAAACAGGGCCAAGAATGTTCAAACTCCAAATAAGTTCTTCTGATACTGTTCAAAATTCTGGCCCTTGTGCACCGGCGAGCACTATACTGGACTTTGCAAAATCAAAGCAAAAGGAACTGTGATAATCCCTTGGAACGGTTTCAGTGTTTCAGTATGTATATGAGTGTTTCTGTATATGTCTTCTTGTAAATATGCCCACTTTGTGGACACACTGTGCATCTTCTGGCAAACTTAGAGTGGCACTGTGCCAGAAGAAAGGTGCTCGTGACAAAATAATGACAGTGGACAATGAAAATTGCCTCGTACTGAATCTATCCATTGTGCTCACACCATTTCACTTTTCTCTTTACAGTAAGGACTAAACTTTAACATAAAAACTACAAAGGTGTTTTTAGATTCTAAAAATTAATACAAACAGAAATAATGGTCCCTCATTAAGCACGTGTGAAATAAAATATGAAAGTGGATTTGCACACAAAACATAGAAACATGCCAAAAGATTACAGCATAAAAAGGTGAAATTTTAGTATACATGGTAATATATCAAATAGTTTGAAATAAATATCTCTATAAAAATAGGATATAAGGACACAAGAAAAATGAGACAACAGGGAGAAATAAAAATTTAAGGGGCAAAATTAGGTGGTCATGTAAAGGAGAAAAATAATATCCTCATAAAAGTGAAGATTACCATGGAAGTAGGTAAAGAAAATAGGTATTTCTAAAAGTAGTGACACGGAAAAAGAAAATCAACCAATGTAAACTGAGTAAAACAAAATGAGTAAAAAGTGTTTCAAAAGGAAGTAACAACTAGTTGTGTATGAAAAACATTACCCAATACAGTAAGTTCCTGACTTATGAATATTCAAGTTACAAACCTCACAGATACAAATAGACCCGGCATTATGAGCGTCTGTAAATGCGAACAAATCACAGACATATCTCATGTGTCTCCTGGATGCTGTCACGGTTGTGCTCTATGATTACTGTGCACTACAGTGTCCCGTAGCGTAGTGCTCAGTCAGAGCCCACGGTGTCCAGAAAAAAGAGAAAAAGCAGTAGCATGCAGAAAGGATTGTGAGGGAGCCAAAGCAATAACCAGGAGAACAAAATTAAAAGAACTGAGAGATTAGACCGAGGCAAAAGGTGGTAGACGTCACTCTCACTTGTGCTTATAGCATGAATCGTTAAACCTCTGGCACAATTCTAAAGAATAAGAACAAAATCGTGGAACGTGTTGAGTCTGCTGTGCCAATGAAATAAAAAATAATATCCACAACACATTCTAGAGAAGCTGGAGAACTTCTAAGTGTGTGGATGCAGGGCCAGCATTGGTGTCGAGTCACACTCATCTTAATGCTTATTCAAGAAAAAGCTAAAAGTCTGTTTGAAAATTTGAAGGAAAAAATGAGATGAACAGTGTTCATCTTTATTGCCAGCTGTGCATGCTGTAGGCCTTGGAGCACAAGACTACTTTTGTCATCAAATGTTCTTTAGAAACTATTGTTGAGTTATTTATTTTAATTTTATGAGTTTTATTATATTAAACAATGAGTGCTTGCCAGGAAAAAATTCACAAAAATAAAGTATTGAGTATGTAATGTTTTTTAGAGTTTATAAAAAAGTATCAAAATTTTCAACAGGAACTTGTTTTTCATGTACAAAGTCTAATAAAGAACATGAGAAATAAATTCTTATGTGAACTACAATGAAAACACCAATAATACTCTACAAAAACCGTAATCTTTACTCCAGTAATCACACCCATGGCAGTCTGCTCACACAACACCAGCACGTTCCATGCACATGCAGCACTGACTCTGGTATCACATGATGTTGCTTTCCTGGGGTTTTTGTAGGATGTACCTGACATCTCAATGATCTTTCTATTTGGTCAAAAGATTCTTATTATGTTATACAGCATGAAGTTAATGGGAACATAAAAAATCAATAAGATAAATTCTTAAATTCTTAATATGCATTGTCTGTTTAGACATCAACATATCACAACAGTTGTGTACTTGCTTATAAAACCTAAAAGATAACATCAGAAATAAATTCCTATATGAACTTCAAATGCCAATAAAATTTTATAGTGAAAATAAGCTTTACTTCAACTGTCACATCCAAAGCAGTCTTCACACATAACAACCGCATGTTCCATGCACACTTCTTGCTTACATGTATAGCATGTATGTTTTGTTTTCTTTTCCTGTGTGGCAGTCTTGTCACCTCTCTTCTCATCCTAGTTTTCTGGGGCCCTTCCTACTATATATGTTTAGTTTTCCTGTACTTTCTTGTAGGGCACAGTTGACATCGTTTCTGTTTTCCTGTTGTAGCAGGTCTATGTGATGCTGCACCTGCCTGCTCACCTGTCAGCTCGCCAGTGTGCTCGATAATTTTTTTTAATATTAAAGAGAATAATATAAAAGAACAATAGCAAAATACCAACAACATAGACAAAGACAAAACAAAGTGTAAGCAATAAAAATTATACAGGGTTTCAGAACAAAATGATAGGAATTAACAGTGGTGCTTATATGACATATTACTATCTTCAACGATGTTGATCAGATTGCCAAGTGCAAGAATGAAAGATTGTCAAACCATTAAAGAATATAAAAAAAAGAACAAAAAGCCTTAGAAATGATATAGAGTTTCACTAGACAAGATGGTAGAAATTCACCAGACCGTTAGCTTTTCTCTGCTGTGAGTGATCTCTTCTGAGCTCCAGTCCCAGTCCTCTAAGCACATTTCTCTATGGCATTTTTGCACCTGTTATTTTCAGTGTAATCTATCACACTATTCACACCACACATTTAGGATGGAATAAAACACAACCACTGGTCGATGCTTTGTTTTTCCAGTGACACCATCATTGCTGTTTAACTTATCTTCTACCCACGTTTGGTTTTGTTGTTGAGAGTTCCATCTCCAGCTCCTGGTTGGTAAAGGTCTTCCTATCAGCATGTTCATCATGGTGAGATGGTGACATCAGCAGTATCAGTTTGTTTTTCTTTGTCACTTACGAGGCTCGTGTTATATCTTACTGAAATTCAATTATTGTACTATCTAATTCTCTGTTTTGAAATTGCAACATTCCATTTGGAATTTCTGCTTTGTTCCTGTGTGTAGTTCCTGTGTTGGTCAACTTGTGCTCTGTTAGAAAATGTAACATCAACTAGAAACTGATAAACCAGTTGTTGACTGTCACATGTGATTAGTTTGGGAGAGGGGAACAAGTCTGTTCACATCATTTGGTTTACTACTATATGAGTAAATATTGGATGGTCGAGTTATAGGCTAAGTGTCCTAAATTGAAGGAAAAATGTCTTTGCATCTACAAGGGCATACATTTGTATGACACATTTTGACCCACAAATTTTCCATAAGTATTTTACATTTCTGTAATCACCAGGAGAAATCTGTGATAAGTAGAGCAGACCTATGAGAGCTTTCAGTTCAGCCAGTGAGATGCAATGCATGTTTGAATAGGCTATTAATGCACAGGGAACATTTTACGTGCAAGTCAGCCTTTGGGAACTTCATGGCATCTTGTAAAGTTTGAGCTGTTACAAGCTGCAACCCTAAGTGGTGGTGCTGACCTTCTGTCCAACATGTTTCATCCCTGGTAAGACCTTTGCTATATTTTTGGACTTAGCTCTAACCCTGAACTGTTCCATGTGGTTGTGTGGCCAACGTTTGGACTAGTCAAATATGTACTCGCATTGCTATTTCTCAAGGAGAGCTGCATTCCCTCTGTCTGTATCAGTGGATTCTTGCTCCACGTCACTCTCACAGAAATTCTGGCTCACATGGCCGGTGTCGAAGTCATCATCATCACCATCAACATCAGGCACCATGCCACTCTTCTGTTAGGACGGGGTGTATTTCATCATATTGGAGTGTCTTCATCATCCATGCATGAGTAAGCTGATGCTTCATTTTTGACCTCCAAAACTTGTAAATCTGCTTGTTCATGTGCCACTGTACTGAATTTCTACCAGGAAAATCAAAAGAAAACTTATTTTAAAAAATGATGAAGCAGTGTGGGTCTATGGGGCCCTCTGTGATGCTTGAGTAAACATATGTAAAACTAGTTAGCTAGAACATAAAAGTGGGTCAAAAGCCCATTTTGATGCTTTTCCATACGTGCACATTCATTTCTGTTCATCAGACCTAGTGGGTAAACAGATTTTTTTCCCTGTATCCCTCAGTGAAAGGTACTGTGGCACACAAACAGCTACCATTACACTAAAGTACAATTTACAATAGAAACAGAAAGAAACTGGACATGATGGTGCATGCCTATAATCCCAGCACGTAGGAGGCTGAGGCAGGATGATCATTGCAAGTTCAAGGCCAGCCTGGGCTACAAAGTGAGCTGAAGGCCAGCCTCAACTACATAGTGAGACCTTATCCAAAAAGACAAAAAAAAAAAAAAAAAAAAGAAGAAGAAGAAGAAGAAGAACAAAGAAAAATAAGGATGGGCTCACTGAACCCAGTCTTATGTTCTAAGGACATTAACAGATGCAAGGCTAGATCCAGTCTTTACACAGTAAAAATGTTAGAGGTGAGGCTGCGAGTACAGATACCACAGATACCATAAGGATTCCCAGTAACACTTAGGGAAATCACTGATGAAGGTGCTTATCAGCCCCAACAGGCTTTTAACATCAGTGAGACAGGACATTTCTGGAAAAGGATGCCAGAACAAAGTTATATCAGTAAATGGAAGAGATGACAACAGGCTTTAAATTAGCAAAGGAGAGACTTTGTTTGGTGGCAATGCTCCCAGCAATATGAAACCAAGCCTCTCTTAGTTTCCCATTCATAGAGCCCAAGAGCTCTCAGAAACATAGCCAAGGGCTCTCCAACTGCTGTGCAGAAGAGAATCTTTGAACCCGGAGTCACAAAGCTGTACAACTCTTCCAATTAAGGTTAGAGTGTGGAATAAGACAATCCTTAGATCTTATGGTGCTTTTAAGATATTAAAACTCAACCCAATAAAAACCAGAAGTTTCAGGTCATAAGGGAGGTTTTCTATAGGTTGAGGCCATGGAAACAACAAGGAACACAAAAGTAAAACACAATACGGAGGCATGTTAATGAAGGGCTGGGCAAGTCCTTTTGTTTGAAACCCTGCTTGTTCTGTGACCTTGAATAACTTCTTAACTTCTCTATGCTGGCTAATTTACAACTGTGTAAAAATGTGTCTTAGTGTTCTCATCTTATGATTTTATTTATTTATGATTTTTTTTAACTTGAGACTAGCTCTTATTAGACTCAGAAGAGAACTTACATCAAATATTAATGCATATTAACCACTGAAGTATTCTGTATTTAAAATATACAGTAAGTTCAAGGGCTCAGGATTTAAATATCTTGGATTCACATCTGAAGTCCAAGGCCAGCACTTGAGAAAGGAAATACTCAAATTCCAGTTTTACCTTTTTCTATCCTCTTGAAATTCTGAAAAGGGAACAGACAAATATTTCCACCAGTAAGAATTCTACTGCTGCACAATTTAAACTGAAGCAGACATGTTGTTCTTTCTCATATGGTATATACATTTTTTAAGGTGTTTGTGATATAAATATCCTTACCTTGCACTACCTTGAAACTCACCCCTTTTCCCAGTTTAAAATGGTCTGTGCATCTTTCAGTGCAAAGTTCTGATTTTCTTATACTTTATTCCAACAATACCTTATTTTGAGTCCACCAGTTTGTGTTCATTGGCCACTGTCAAGAATATTTGTATCATCTTTTTGTAATATGTTTAAGTCATTCATATTCTCTTGATAAATTGTTAGAAGTGTAACTATTGACTCAAAAGAATCATTTGACTTTGGGTAAATGTTCAAACTTTACATTTTTTTGAGTTGGGAGTCTTTCTGACTGATGAACTTGGCCGGCCACTCATGGGCTCTAGTGTGCAGCCCAGCACTGCTAGTAGCTAGAATCAGAGACCTAAGCCACCATGTCTGCTGGCTGGGAGTCATTTCAAGAATGTTATTCATAAAAGTTAGAGTATGTTATGCTCCTGTCAGCAATAATAGTTATTCCTTATATTTCTGCTAAGAGCTAATAATACCAGCATCTATAAAATCATTATCATTTTTAAAGAGAGAAGAATTTATCGCTTAGTTTTGCAAATCATTTGTTACTTATGATAGAATATGTTTCAAAATATCCTTTGACACTCAAAATTTTTACATTCAAATCTCAGATTTGCTAATTTCTGAAAAACTACTTAGGCCGGTTAATCTCATTTAGAGTTATTTTTATCTGTGAAATAGGGAAATTATATTGTTTATGTTCCCATTTTAGAGTGTTTAATTGCTATTTTGCACAGGGTATGATTAATTATTGTTCTCTAAAATAAAGGCATCCTTCACATGTGTGTTAGTCATTTCTATATTTTTAGATAAAGAGCATCTTAATGTTCTTTGTCCTTTTCTATCAAAGAATTTACCAAATGCTCTTCTCTGATTTTATTAGTGGGAGGACTGTCACATGCAAATTGATCTCCAGGAGATTTGCATGCCACCTGCCAGTTTTCAGTGTGATGTGGCCCCCAGACAAGCTGCCTTGGAAAACTAGCTCTCCGTGCCAAATGGTGGCTGCCATTTCAAACATCTGCACCTAGGGTACCCTTTGTTCCATTTTGAACAAGGCCACAATCTCTTTTTCCTCACTATAATTCTATAGGTACTTTTAAGCTACAATTACAGGACATGAAAGAGAATAGCAAGGATATAAAAGTATCCTAACACACTAGTTAAGCATATTTCTGGCATCCAATTTTTTTTTTAAATCTTGGCTCTGTCTCTTGTTATTTTTGTGATGTTGGATGAATTGTTTCAAGGCAACCATAAATCTGGATTTGCTATATTCTTTGTACCATGTTCTATCTATATTGTATCTAACGGAAATTATCCCACATAGCACCTGGGCAGTGTATGCTATTACTTGCAGTTGGTGAATCTGATAAATAAATCTGTTTTCAAAGGTTAGTTTATGGAAACTTGTATTCATCTTGCCATATAACCCAGAGTTAGTCCAGGGAACAGATTTAGATAATATTTATGAATATTGATTCTGTCAACTTATTTTTAAGGACTTTCTCCAGCAAAAAAATGATGTCATGAATTTTCAAGAGTTCTTTGCTAATTTCCAGATATTTAAAGATAAGTGATATAAAATACAAAGTGTATTTAATTTAATTTTATCTTTATTTTTTCATTTCAAAACTATTTATTCCCTTTCAATTTGTGTTTGTTTATAACTGTGTTCACTCTGAGTGAAGATTATGTAACCGCTGTGTCCCCAATACTTTAATGACAAATTCAGCCCATAAGAAATAAGATACATGGTAGAAATTTCTCACTGAATAACTATTAGAAACAAATAATTTATAGTGAGTATCAATCCAGATGGATTGTTCTGACTTTTCCATGGAGGGATAAGAGAATTATTGCTGATGGGATGGCCACGAATACATCAGAGTCACTTGTGCAGAATCAGAGATTTTCTTAGAGGAAAAGTTAGATCTGATTGGATTACACTTCAGAGGTTGGTTTTTATTGTCCTGTCTTAAATACATTATCTCTTTTCTTGATTATCCTTGGCTAAGATTTCTTCTTTATCATTATTTATTAAAAATCTTTTTATTTTCTTGTGTACCTTTGTGTTATGTTTTCTTTTTTAATTTATTTTTAAAAATAAAAGAAAGAAAGCATATTAACAGACATCCACTTTTAAAATAGCATAAGAACAATAAAAGCAATACTGAATTACAGACAAATTGGTAGGAAATTAATAATGGTCGTTGTATTACATATCTTCAAAGTTGTTTCTCAGGAAAACAAATAGAGACATGCAAAACTGATCAAACAATCATTAACTAATCTTTTCAGTAAAAATTTTATCCTTAAATGCACTTATCTATTTTCTGTTTAACTTAACATTGTATTGAATGTGAATCTTGTACTACCACAGAGCAGGGGCTGTACTTCAATGGGCTTTGCTCCGTGGTCTCTATGGCAGTGGCTTTCAGGCTGTGCCTTGCCCTGATGACTCCTCTTAACAAAAAAAACACTTTTCTCCACTTTGAGTGCAAATGTTGACAAAGTGTGACTGGGTACTTGTGTTTGCAAGCAGATAACCACCAGATGTTAGACATATCAGATTCATTGAAAATCAAAATAACTGCCAGCTACAAAGCACAGTCATAAGGCATACACTGAAAAATGATCATGCTAATGAAGACTGTGATCAGTAAACCTATGACATTAAATCAAGGCTATATGAACATATAAAATCTGTATTGTTATAGGAAACACCAGGCCCATTAATTTATCAGACCTACCAAGCCAGTGAAGGACACAACAACCCCTCTCATCATCTAAAGGAAGGACACCCAACACACGCTTGTCACCTACCTGTCACCTTGTCAGACCACGTGGTGAATGTGTCAAGAGGTCCATGAGCCACGAATGCCAGGTATCTGTCCTCCAGCTTCAGCTCTGTTCCAAGCTCTTGCTTAATGTAGCCCCTCAACTGCCTGCTGTCTCCCCTCAGGCTGTGAACCAATTCTGCACTCTGGCTAAGCCCTGTGCTGATTCCTGAAAGTATTATCTGTCCTCTTACCTAGTTGGTGACTTTTCACCAGTTTTCTGGTGTCTACCTTGACTTCCAGTTCTGCCTCTTCCAATCGTGAAGGAACTGTTTACCCTTTCTTCGTTGCTGTATAGCCTACATAAGAGGAGATCAAAATATAGCGTTTAAGTTAAAAAAAATTGCAGCCAAAAACACATTGTCATTAGTCTCCTTCAGAATCCTCCACCCACCTTTGAACACACATCCCATTGTTCTTGCCATTTTCTTTTTTTCTTTTGTCTTTTTGAGACAGAGTCTCAATATACACTCAGGCTGGTCTTGAGCTCACTTTGTAGCCCAGGCTGACCTTGAACTCACAGCAATCCTCCTGTCTCAGCCTTCTGCATACTGGGATTAGAGGCATGTGCAACCACACCCAATCCCTTCCAACTTTCTGAAGCCATTCTAGAAGTCCTCCTTTGTGAGAGTCTTTCCTAGGCATGATCAAAAATGCAGTGAATGCTGATGCCAAGTGCCAACTGAAAAACAGGATTGTAAAAACATTACAATATGTCCTTACCCAGTGTATTTTCTGGATCTAGCACTGTGTGATATCCGGACCTTTCCTAATATAAAAGTGACCATGAAAGGTAAATGTTTTGAATCTACCCAGGATCTTGAAGAGGTCAGAACACTGAAACTAAAGACTGGAAAGAGGACATCCAGACTGTTCAGGAAGCAGCAAGACGTGCAGGATAAGTGTGCCTGAGGTGCGTGGGCACATTCTGAGGGACTAATAGCAGTGTGCTACTGTACTATTTTTCTATTAAACAGTCATTGCCTTTTTTACAATATCTAGAATACTACTGTGTGGAGTGTGATGTGTTCTTTCAGACTTACAGACACTAGAAATTGAGATCGGATTAGCACGTCTGGTGTTCGCCTGGCACACTGACTATAGGGTGAACCTGTAACGATTGGCCCAAAAGGAAGATAAAATTGACAGTTCATTTGTTTTTTCTTTTTTTCTCTTTTCGGTACCAGAAATCAAACTCATGACCTCACATTTGCCAGGCAGGTGCTGTGCTGCTGAGCTATATTCCTGGCCCTTATGGAGTTATCACTATTCAAATAATTCTAATATTCTAACAAACTTGTCCATGCTGTGTTTCTGGCATACCTCATTTGTGACAATTTTTTGTATTTTTCTTTATTAGAACTAGAAAAGAATGTTCTTCTCTTGTCAGTGATGGAATTTTCCACCCAAAACAGTCTCCAACGGTGGGAACAGTAGACTATGAAACACAGCATGGTGTCTAACAAATGGCTAATTATGATCCACTGCTGTATATTTGTGTGATCAAGGGGAAATAAAAGTACTGAAACTTTATTCAAATATAACAATTATTAAGCAGCTAACATAAATCACTTCTAATTAGTTATCTTTCAGTCCTTTTTTCCTATAATTTTAGGAGCTAGTCATACATTAAGAGAAAAAGAGCCTCAGCAAATGTAGAAAAAATTATATCTAAGCTTTGGGAAATATGTATGTATAAGTGCTTTTACATTCTTAGAAACCTACAATCCTTGAATCTCGTTTAGCAGATCAAAGTGTTTGTCAGTGCTGGTCACTCATCATCAGTATCAGGATGCATCAAGAAAAATCCATGGTCAACAATGACAATGTTTCTTGCCATATATTTGCTTATTGTTTTCTAATCCACACTATTAATGTATGTAGTAATTTAAGATACTTTCTCTACAACGAAGATTTACTACAAATGCATTTTATGTACTTTTAGTTATTATTACCAGACTTCCTTCAGCTGAGTTAAAAGTGTCCTCCTGTCTTCCTTCTAGCCCCCAAATCTGCTGAACTACCAGTTAGCTCTTCTCTCTTACTAACTAATTTAGGCACTTCACAATATTATTATATAAATGCAGTTTATGGGCCAATTGCAGCATTTAACCAAGGACCTTGAAAAAATACAGCATTTCAGTTTACAAATAGACATACTGAATGAAACTGCATTGTAAAGTGATGAACTTATGAACATTGAAGCTTGAAAAGCATAACCAATATGTAACTCTCGTCAGTCATGTTCTTTGTAATTTCTCCCTTGAATTCTATGCCATGCAATATAGAGGTTGCTCTGAAGAAGGCGATCACAAATTCCTTAAGAATCAAAAGTCTGTCTTTTCCACTTCTCCCCTCCTCTGTCTCTCCACAATGTGTTTCAAAGACAGACAGTGTTTCTTTCTAATATTTTGCTTCCGGAGTCTTCTATGAAACTTTTCCTTGGCCCTAGTGTCTCTCTCCAATAACAGTAATAGGAAAGTTTCAATAGCCTTAATTTTGTCATTGTTTTCTTTTCCTGGATAAAATTACATTCATTCTTAAAGATTCAATAATTACATTGAAGTATTTCTTCCCCAGATAGCTCTGGCTCACACCACACTTATATCCTGAGGATTTTTTTAACTGATTAATGAGCATCTCAGTCCAGACATGTTCAAGGTTCAAAAGAGAACTTACGAGTTTTCTTCATGAACCAGACTTTTTGTACTAATTTATCAGTTATGCAACATATCACATTTTCTTTCTCAGCAAATTGTAAATTCCTAAGAGCTATGGATCAGTTTGCTGTATGTGGCACTTTACAATGTGAAGATGTGAAGCAAAACAATTACTGTGTAGGCTTATTTGACTATTCAAATTCTAAATTCCAAGTGTAGTTTAGTTCTATTGAACCAACATACTTGGTTTTTTTGTTTTGTTTTATTTTGTTTTGTTTTGTCTTTTGGAGATGGGGGTCTCTTTGTGCAGTTCAGGCTGGCCTTTAGCTCACTTTGTAGTCCAGGATGGTCTCAAACTTGCAATGATCCTCCTGCCTCAGCCTCCCAAGTGTTGGGATTCCAAATGCATACCACCAGCTTCCAGCATAGTTCTTTAGAATGTCTACTAGGTTTTTCTTAAGTCAGGGTTGCTATGCTAACATAGGAAAGGGTTAATTGAAGAGCTAGAACAATTTCATAGTATAAAATGGGGAGAATGTCCAATAGCTACCAATGTTAGTAAACATATATAATGCTGTTTAAACATTTATTGTTGAAACATTTATTGTTAGTAAACAATAAATTTCATCAGTAATCCTGTACAATTACAATATTTTATGACTAAAGAAATGAAATCAAAATTGAAATTATTTATCTAGTGTTATGGTTTGTGTCTGCATGTCTCCTCAAATTCTCATGCAGTTATGGGTGGCTTTTAGAGTTTATGACTGATCCATGATCCAATGCTGGGATTATGGGTGTGAGAGCTATACCCTAGGGTGGATAGTTTCTATATGAAGGGACAGAAAGAGGCTGCTGGCTGCCATTCCTGCTGCCATTCCTCCCTTCTTGCACTTGTTGCTTTGCTTCTACTGCCGCCATGAACTGTTGCCCTCTGCCATGTGCCACTGTGCCTCAGAACCAGCCAAGTATGGACTGAAACCTCTGAAAACTGTAAGCTAAATAAACCTTTCCTTCCTTCATTTTGAGCATTGGGTATTGTGTCTCAGCAACAAGGAAAAAGTAACCAAGACATCTAGGCAGCACAAAAAATTAACAGAATGCAAATTTTTAAATCAAGAACAAAACTTGCTCTATACTTTCCAGCTTCCAATGAACAGAGCACATCCTTCATTTTGGGACCTCCACTGAACAAGACATATTATACTGACAACCACTTATTTTATCAATGGAAAAGAAAATTACAGAAAATATTATTGGACTCTGAGTTTGCTTCTAAATTAAGAAATAAGAATTATTCTCATATTCTATACCAACCTTGACAGAAGGTATAATAAATACAGTTTAGATAAAAAGGAAACATTTAGCAATAAAAACAAGAAATCAACATAGTACATGGGTTGGATTAAAACACTAGCTTTTCTTGGATCTTGGGCCTGACAGCCTTCAGAAGCACATTTACATCAGGGGCTCTTTGTGTTTTCAGACCTTCAGAGTTGGACTGGAACTACATGTTAGCTTATATGGTCTCTGGCTTACTAACTGTGGATTTGGGGCTCTTTGTAACCTGTATAATGCTGTGAGTGAATTTCTTGCAATAAATCTCTCTTTTGATAGATAGAGTCCCAGCATTTATCTATCCTTATTTTATCCTGTAACTAACTCATCTATCTTTATACCCAAGGGTAAAATTCCACTAAATGAACCAAAAAATTCAAATTGTTTCATAGCCAGTTCAGACCCAACTAAAGTACTTTCTTCCACACTTATGAGGCATTACAAGAATCTCTTTATAAAATGATGAGGATACCAGTTATTGAATTGTGTGTTTGCATATTTTTTCAACAAAGTTCCTTGAGGCAGTAGGTCATTCTCAACTCTACTAGTATAAGTTATTCTTTCATATATTCTTGTACCAAAAATAATGACCTTTTATTTTGCACTTCAAAGGACATATTCCTAATTTACCTACCGCAAGGTAAGAATTACAGCGAAACTGCTAAACTATTATTGACATGAAAAACACTGAGAAAAAAAGCCATTAGCTTCTTAGTTTTATCCTTTTGCTGTGTTCATATTCATAGTTCAAAAGACACCAAATGCAAAGTTTACAGAGTGGATGACAGAGAGATCCTTCGCCAGTAGCAAAATAATTCAAGAGAGTTGTGAAATCTGCATGGTCAAATTGAATTCAAAGAATGTTTGACTTACTCCTACAGGCAGTGATTAATTTTATTAGGGATAAAAATGCCACCAAGTTAGTCTACCAGATGCATTGTCTAATTTTATTGAAATGTTTCAAGAGATGGAAAGCTTGTTTCCAGTGTGAATTCTCAAATAAAAGTTAATGCTAATACAACCCAAACCATGTATTAGCAGTTTACTGCATCTGTGGGATGTTAGAAGATACAATTATATCAAAGAAAATATTGTCTAGACTTAACAACTAAGCCAAATTTTCAAAGAGGTCTCCCTGGAGGCTAACGTCCATAGAAATGAGTTCAACACACATTTTTCTTAAATAATATATGAAGTGTTTCAGTATTAGCTGACCTTAGAATTTTGAATCACTCTAAAACATTGAGAAAAGTAAATCATAAAACTTGAAGTTGGGAAAATAAAGAAAAAAAGAAATCAGGGAAAGTTTTGGAGAACATGTATTTTATTTATATTGGATCACAACAGTGGTAATTATTAAGTGTGTGGGCATATTTGTTTGTACATTGCACAAATAATAGAACACTGGCCTGAAAATTGGCACCTTAGTAACAAAAAATGGTAACTTAGGGGAGTGTACAACAAGATTTCCGATAGCTCTAGAATTCAACTCATCTTTCAGTTTATAAGAATTCATTTACAGAAAAGTCCATCCTTTTATTTCCTTCCTTACATAGTTCAATATCAAATAATTATATGGATAACACAGTTTATTCTTGATGGACAATAATGAGGATACTATTCATACAATACATAATTATTAGCTGTGGGCTTAATATATGTTAACATGTCATTTCCTTAATAAACATATTGTACATTAACTGACACAGCCCTATTTGCATATGCACGATACTATATGATTGTTAAGAATTATTTCTTCGTGTATATAGAGAGGAATAGTTCAGAGAGATAAATAATATTGAATGACATTTACCTAGCTTGCAGGGCAGCATTAAATGTAGATAGGATTATTTAATTTGTACAGTCAGGAATACAGTGATATCTCAGTTCATGAACTTAATTCATTCTGTGAATCTGGAGAATGTGGCCAAGTTCATGTTTGTCATTCTACACAGAGTTCACAAATAGAAGCAAAATTTTACCAGACATTTCAATTTGCAAACCAAATTGTTCAAGAACAGAAACATTATCAACCCAGGTATCACTGTGTGGAGCACTAAGAAACAATGGTATGTCATATAAGAATTAATATACAGTTATAAAAATGTATGCTAGGAAAGCAAATAACCATACACACTTGCATTATTATAGGAAACCCCATGGATTAGGGATAAAATTTTTAAAAGAGCAAAAGTTTTAGAAGTAAAAGTGAATATCTTTCTTTTTTATTTCAAAGGCATAGTAGTAATATTGTTCCTAAAAAGAGAAGTGTGCGTCTCCAACATTTATTCAAAGATTATTTTAATTATTTAGGTCCCTGTGGGTTTCAAGCATTTTAGGATAAGGTGGTAAATTTATGTAAAAAATAGAGCAGGGTTCGGAAAGAGAATATGTTGAATTTGATCATAAGTATTGGCAGTAGAACTATGTTAGCCATATCACAAACAGCGACCATCTTTTTATTTAGGTCTTCTCTAATTTTGGAACTTTTTAAATTTGTATATCTTATACTTCTTCTGTTAACTTAAGCTAAGTAATTTAATGTTTTCAATGATAATATTTTGAAAATGAGTTGTTTTCCTAATTTCTAGAATTTTCATTGCAAGTGTATAGAAATACAAACAACTTTTTGATATTAATTTTGTACAATAAAACCATTCAAATCTTTTGTTCTAATGGTATTTTGTGATTCCTTGGGCTTTCTATACATAATGTTATATCTCTCTCTTTTTTATTTATTTATTTTTTTTCCGGTACCAGGGATCGAACTCAGGACCTTGAGCTTGCCAGGCAAGCGCTTATGCCACTGAGCTATACCCGCAGCCCCCGATAATATTATATCATCTGTGAATTTAGAGACATCTCCTTTCTAATCAGCAACTTCTTTTTTTTGCATATCTAATTAGTATCTCTATTGCAGTGGTGCATAAAATTATTTGTCCTTATTTCTGATATTAGGAGAAGGGCATCCATTTTTTAATTATTAAACCTGATGATGACTCTTGTGGGTTTTCACTGATACCCTTTATCAAACTGAGGAATCTTCTTTTCATTCCTACTTTGTTGAGGGTTTTGTAATAACAAAAGAGAACTGGATTTTGTCAAATGATTTTCTCTGGCTATAGAGATTAGTATAATTTTTCTTCATTCTATTAATATAGTATGCTACAATATTAATTTTAATGTAATAAAACAAACAAATTTTTGGAACAAGTCCCATTTAGTTATGTCTTACTATTTTTTAACATGATATTGAATCTGCAGGGAATGTGTTGAAGATGTTTTTATCTATATTTATTTAGAAAATTGCTCTAACTTTTTATCTGTCTCTTAGGATCTCTTTTTCTGGTTTTGGTATTAAAGTAATATTGCTTCACAGGATGACTTATGAAACACCCCTTCCTCTTGGGTGTTCATCAAGTTACTTAAGAAGCCAAATGCACCATGATAAATGTCTCATGTTTTCTCGCCTATGTGGAATCTGCTGGGGAAGGGGGAGAGAAAACATAAAACTAGAACAGAAATTTAGGGAAGGGGCAAAAGAGAGGGAGGTAAATAGAGTACTAAGGAGGGAAGTAGCATGAATATAACCAAAGTGTGTTATATTCACATACAAAGAACCACATTATTTTGAACAATTAAAATGCATTAATGAAAATAAATTAATTAAAATATTGTGTTAAAGATTAACTACTTTTAAATACTTAGATAAACTCTTCAAGAAATCAACTGTGTTAGATTTTTTGTTGTTGAATTTCCAGTGCAAACACTTTAGTTTCCATGAGTCTATTTCTATTTTCTACTGTTGAGTCAGTGTAGGTGATTTATGTGGCCTTAGAAAACTGTTTACTCCTTTAGGCAGTTGATATAGCATTGTGATATTATCCTGTCATCTTTTCAATTTTCTGTAAGTATAATAGTTATTTTTCCTCTTTCATTCACTTTGATAATGTGTCCTTTTCTCTTTTTAATCAATATAGCTAGCAATATATATATATATATATATATATATATATATATAAAACTGTACCCTTCACAAAACCTATTTTGGGTGTCATTTTCTCTTCCTTTTTCTTTTATTCCATTTTAGAATCCATCATTTCTCTTTGTTTGATTTTGGTTTGGTTTATTCTTTTATTCAACATTCTTTAGAATTTTAGATTATTGATTTGAAATCCTTTTATATTTTAAATTTACTTATTTATAAATATAATTTTCCCCTTAAGCACTACTTTGGCTTTATTCTACATGTTTTGATATTTTTTGTTTAACTTATTGAAAAGTATTTACAGCTTCTCTTGTTATTTCCTTTTGGAGATATTATTATTTAAGATTTAAATAATGAATTTATATTTGCGAGTTCTTCAAATGTCTTTGTCATAGATTTCTAAATGTAGTTTACATGACGAAAATACTTGGAATATTTTCAATCAGTTTGAGAATATTTCACCATGTGTTATGATTTAATAAATAGTCTATATTGAGTAATACTCTGTATCCATTTGAGAAGAATGTATTCTGCCCTATTAGTGGTCAGAGTGTTCCGTGTCTCCCTGTGAGGTCTACTTGGTAAAAGGGTTTTCCAAGCCTCCTCTTTTTTAATCTCTATTTTGATATTTTATTCATTACTGAAAGATGAGGATAGGAGTCTCCAAATTTCAGTGTGTAACTGTCAAACTTTGTAATGTTTGTGTCACGTATTTAAGGAATTTTTTATTATGTGCATATATATATATATTGATAACTTTTTGTCTTCATGATGGATTGGCCCTATTAAACTGAAAATGTCTTGTGTCTAGTACAACTTTTGCTTGTCAGATTATTTTCTGTGATAATTCTATTTTGAGATTTGATTATATAGTATAGTGTTTTATAGCATTTACTGTGTTTTATCTTTGAATTTCAAGTGTCTCTAGTAAGATAATAGAATATTGAATTACTTTTAAAATACAATCTATTATTGCTATTTTTGTATTTTTCAGTCAATTTATACTACTTAAAAAGTAATATTTGTGTCCATAATTTTGTTATTTATTTTTCTTCTTTTTCTTTACTGCTTAATTTATATTGGAATTTCTTAATGTACTATTTTAGGTCTTTTTTGCTTCTTTTGTCATATATTATAAATTATTTCTTAATTAATTGTTATTTTCTTAATGTGTTCCACAGGAGATTCCAGTAATAATTTAAAACTAAAACAAAACAAAACAAAAAAATTTTGATTTTATGTTTTTGAAGCAATACAATGTGGTCAAGGTGGAAAATTAGAGTGTCCCAGTCCAGGCCATATATTACTGCCTCTGTGTTTTGGTCACTCTCCTAGATTACTTTTGTGAAATTTCTATCAATATACATGAAATCCCTAAAGCTTCTGCTTGGTGAATTTCATTATTTAGTTCATGATTGGTTAGGTATTATTTTTAGTTGTACTTTTCACTAACATATACTGACAAAGATTTTTTTTTAAATCCTTTGAATCATTAATTTTGACGCATTTGTCTAAGACTGTGATGGGGAGACCAGGCATTGAGGCACATGTCTGTAATCTCAGCATAGGCTGAGGCAGGAAGATCACTGTGAGTTGAAGGCCAGCTTGGGCTACAAAGTGAGTTCAAGGCCAGCCTGAACTACAGAGATCTTTTCAAAAAAATAAGTAAAAATATAAAGTGATGTGGAACCTTTTAGAGCTTTCAGTGATACAAAGATCATGCTATTTCATGTTTGTCATAGTTGAGCCAGCACTGACCTTGGAGTTCCAAGTGTGTTTTGGGATATGTGGTCCCATAAGTTGCTACAACTCTGTTGTAGCCAATACTTATCTGATTAGAACCTTCAGAGATTAAAATTTTAACCTTTTTTCATTTTACCTATGCAGGTCCAAGTCTATCCACATATGCATAAGTTTCCAGATGTTATGGTTTATATCTTAAATGTAACTCAAATTTTTTACATGTGTAGAAGTTGTTTGGATCATGAAGGTGCTATACTCTTTAGTTAGTGGCTCAGCCCAATGATGAGTCAGTAGCTGACTTGCTGTTAAGAGGTAGGTCATTGGCTAGAGGTGGTCACTGGGGACATGACTTAGAAGGGCGTATCTCCCTCCCAAGTGCCTCCTTTCATCTCTGCTTCCTGGTTTCTATGGTTGAATGACATTTCCTCCGCTGTGGCTCTCTGCCGTTCTCCTCCTGCCTTGGGGCCAGCTGAACATGGACTGAAACTGCAAGGCAAAATAAACCTCCCCTCTTGTTAGGTGTGAGTATTAGATATTGAGCACCAGCAACAGAAAAGTGACTAAGACAGATTTCATAACAGGAGTGGAAGTCATTTCTATGACTGTACCTAACCCTGTGGTTCACAGGCCTTTGCAGAAGGTTTGTGGGAAACATTTGGAAAGCTCTGGAGATGATGGTTGGAGAAACCCTAAGAATCTGTAAGATTAGCTTGATGGAAAATTCTAGTTAGAGGTTGGAGGACCAGAGTGCCTTTAGAAATGCAAGCAGTAAATGTCAGTTCAGGAGGTTTCAGTTGGGAATAACCTTCATTGGCAGATGGATTATAGGCCACACTACTGTATGGAGAAAACTTTTGTCTATATTTTGCTCATGTTCAGACTTTGCAGGAGACTGAAATTAAAGTTGGAAGACTAATTAATCTGGCGGATGATATCTCAAGGAAGCCCAATGTTCAGACTACAACACAGGTACGGTACTACTGACTCATTTTAGCCAGATGTATGTAATAAAAATCAAGAAAAATGGCATAGTTAAATTTTTAGAAAGGTTTTTGGTTCATTACAAAGGCAGCACCTATGAAGTTTGGGCAAAGAGAGCATTACTTATTACATAGATTCATGTTTTTAAAAAAGTCATATTCTTCCCATCAGGACAATACAAAAGATAGTTAAATCAAGGTCCTATGCTTCACAGTCTCAAAGACATAAAACTGTGAAACTTTCATTGGAAAAGAGATTTTCCAAGGTTCCTAGCCCTCAAAAACCACCTACATAACTGGTTTACCAGGATTGGTTAACACACAACACTCAGCCATCCAGGTACTTAGAGGTACCTGTAGCCATACTCCAGAGGAACATGGCTACTGCTAAAGCTGCAGTAGACCTTGATATCATCACTGCGGGCTGGTTTTATAAACAAGTAGAATTCAAGAACTATTAGGTCATAGAAGATTCTACCTAATTTCAGAAGAAACCTGAGTGATCAGGTTACATTTCCATGCGAAATCAGTGGATGAAGCTATAGGAGTGAAGCCAAAGTACAGTAGAGACCCCAAGTAGTTGGACGTGCTAGGAATGTTGACTGTTTGCTGAGGAAACCCATAGGAACCGAGTGGAGTTACCGTAATGAAAGCCAGGAGTTCTACAACTGGCAAAACTTTAGGAAAAGGGCCACCAAAACTCTTTGGAACTCATATCTTACCATAACCAGCCTCATGTCCTAGATATAGAGCTACTAAATTTAATGTTTGCCCTGATGTTTGGTCTTTTAATATTGCCTCAATGTTTGATACTGATTTGGTCCAATTTCTTCCTATGCCCCATTTCTCTCTTTGGTAATTGGAATGTTTACTCTGCGGTGTCGTGTGCCACCTCTGTTTAACTGTTATAGAGCTTCACAGGGGCCCACAGCTGAGTTTGATTTGAGTCTCAGAATAGACTTTGGACTTAGACCTTTAGCAGTGCTGAAACAGTCATGATTTGGGTGATTCTTAGACATGGACTAAATTCCTCTTATAGAATGAGAAGAATATGAGCGTCTTGGGAGCCAGGAGCTGAATGCTATAGTTTGGATTTCAAATGCCTTCCACGGTGCTCACGTATGTGCAAGCTGTATCGATCAGAGCGGTTCTATGCTCAGCAGTCTATTAATCCACTGAGGAGTTCAGAGCCAGCATGGTGATAAGAGGGAAGCCCCAGCTGGAGGCAGGTCAATGCGTGTGTGACCAGGAATGGTACAGCTTCCTCTTTGGCTGCTTCTTTCTCATTCTGTATCCCGGGGTCTATGGGTTGAGCACCTGCTCTTCTTCCATGACTCTCTGCCATTCCGTTCCCACCTTGCAGCCAACTGAACATGATCTGCAACCATGAGTCAAAATAAATGCTCCTTTTGTGTGTTTTGAGTGTCATATCCCAGAAATGGAAGAGTGACTAGGACCCCAGGAATATGTAAGAGTAGTGTTACCTTATTTTCCAGGTTTCTTTTTCAGATATTATTTATCTCCCAGTTAGTCCCAACCAGTGATAATATCTCAGACAGCTTTGGTGTTAAAACAATTGATTTTGATTCTGTGCCGCATATTTCTTGAATACAGAGTTGTTTCTGCAGAGTGAGCTTTTAGAATCAGGTCAAATAAAGACAAATCCTGGTAACAAAGCTATTTGTCAGTGCACCATCAGCTCATATAGTTACAGTTCTTTAGGGGTAAGGGTCTGTGGCGCTCCAAATATTTCTTTGCTTCTCTGGTAACTACTAGGGTATCATTTTTTTTATATGTAATATGTCTTTAAGGCTAGTAGTTTCTAAAGGTTCTGAAAAACTGGGAAACAGAATGGAATTAAAGCAGGTAAAGTAATCCCAAACTTCACTCTTCTCGTTGAGATTCAACTTTCTTTCAGAGTCTTTAAATAAATGCTTTTCATGTGGTTCCAAACATTTACCAATTTCTAGAGTTCTGAAAATAATTCTGGGAATTTTATTAGTATTCTTTTTGTTTTAATGAAAAGCAGACATGCAAATCTTTTCTCCAATATTCCAAACTTTTCTTCAGTTTCACAAAATATCTTGGCTGAAGAATATACATAAGAAACCACTCTGCTCGTGCTTACAGGGTGTCCGGCCTCACGATGTAGAGTGTATGTCTCTTCCTACTTTCTCTTGAACCAAATTCACTCTACAGAGCTTGTTTCTTTTCTTACATTGGTTTTAAATTTTAAAGATAAAAGAACAAAAACATATTAATGAACACACATACATTTACAAAATAACACAAGAACAAAACAAGCAATACAGAATTTCAGACAAGGTGATAGGAAATTAATAATGATTGTTGTATTATACATTGACATCTTCAAACTGGTTACTCAGATAAACAAATATAGGCCTATAAGATTGATCAAAAAAACATTACCTGTTCCATTCACTAAAGCAATAGAAGTCAATAGCTACCATTAACAGACAGATGGATAGATTGATAGATATAGATATTGATATAGATAGATATACTAAATATTACTTCATTCAGATTTGAGCTTCGCTCAGGGTAGTGTCAAGTGTTATTGACTTTGAAGGGGTCTAAGAGCTGCTTGCAGTAATGATAACATATATCTTGACTCAGATGTGGGTTACACCACTAAAAACATCAATAATCAGTGAATGTATGCTTAAATTGTATGCATTTCTTTGTGTATAAATCTTATAATGAGAGAAAACATGTAAGTAGTGAACACTAACACCATTTACTCTAAATGCTTTGTGGTAAATACATTAATATCTACAACTTACTCAGTGTGTCCAAAATAAAATGGATTCAAGGTTGGATAGCAAACTGACCAGTATGTGAGAAAAACAACTACAGTAAGGTTAAAATGCCATAGAAATATTGACTGCAAAATTGCTCAAATTTGCTTTTTTTCTGAAAATCTTCATTATAAAATCTAAGGGGAAAACCTAAGTAGAAGACAAATATTACTCTGACATGCTTGCAAGAATCATGCAGTGAAATGACTAGTATATTTTCAAAGTTAAGAAATCCTAGAAATACTGATAGAGAAATAAAGAGGTCAAAGTCAAACTTTGCCAAGGTGGAGGGCAGCTAAAGCTCTTCAGAAGTGAAGGAAATGTTTCTAAAAATGGCATGAAAAGCATAAAAGGAAAAAATTAGTATAACTTACAGCTCCATAATGTGCTGTTTTAATGATTTTACTGTAACAGAATAAAAACATGAGGCACTGCTTTCCATTCTTTAGTACCATTTCTGTAAAAATAAGAGAAGCAGCAATTGAATCCGATATTAAATTTTTATGAGAGCAGTGAACACAATGGTGTAGTTCAAAGCTATGTAAAGATAAAATTGTTTCACGGGATCCTGTGAAGCAAACACTGTGAATAACATCAAAATCCAATCAAATCATTGTGTACTGGCAGCATCTTCTTTTTCTCAGAAACTTAATGAGACCACAGTTTAAACTTGCCATATAGACCAGAGTATTTGTGTCTTTTGTCAAACTTCTAGGTTCTTATTTAATGTAATTCCATGATACAAATCTTGCCTATACCTAGTAAAAGAAAAAAAATGTGTCAACAGTCGCCACCACAGTAGAATCTATTACATAATTGGAAACACAAAGTGGTGTCTTTGGAGTTGAGAGGAAAAAATTGAATAGCTGGCTCATCACGCTCTTTAGCAAAGCAGGAATCCAGACTGTGGGCAGAAGCACACTGACATCACAGGTCACCCAGGCTGTGTGGACCTGTGTACCTGAGAGAGCAAACGGAGCCCAGATGCGCAAGGTGTTTGAGTGCTGATTAATCACCTCAGGAGACATCCGATGGTGTGTGTCTTGTTCTCTTTTATGAACAAACAGAAGCTCTTAGCACAATAAATGTGCTAAACACCTGGCTATGGGGAATAAAAGAAGAAGCATTTTAATGTCTGGTGTCCAGTACAAAGATAAACATATGATAGTGATGCAGGAAATGTCTGCTGATTAACGTAGTGAATGAAATAGTGGATTTTCAGCAAAATTTTATGGGCTATATATGTTTATTTGATTTATAATATTTTTACTAATCCCTTGACAGCACAACATTCTAAGAGCTCTATGTATTCAGTAGCCATATCACTGAAATTCTGAGTTTTTCTCTTTACCCAGTATGACAATATGCAGCTGTGATGCTGAGTACCAGAGGTGAGCCACAACTCTCAGTCTGCCCTGGGATCATGAGGGTAAATGCTGTTCTACGGTGTGCTGTGCTGTGCTGTGAAGCCATGGCTCTGGTGCATTTGGTGTACTCAGTGTATTTTAGACTAATGCTATTTTCTACCTATTGGGTACAATCCTATCACATGTTGAGGAGCATCTGTTTACACTATATTCAAAGATCTACACAGGATTTATACAGAATTGGATGAGGTCTTGGTTACTTTTTTCTCATCCTGGGACAAAATGAAGGAAGAAAAAGTTTATTTAGCTCACAGTTTGTGGAGGTTTCAGTCCATACTTGGCTGGCTCCAAGGCAGAGTGGCACATGGCAGAGGGCAACAATTCATGGTGGTGGAAGACAACAAAAGCAACAAGAGCAAAAAGGAGAACCTGGGGCAAGAAGCCTCTTTCCCTTCCTTATACTGTGTGCAAATTATCCACCCCAGAGCACGTGAAGCACTCACCCATAATCCCAGCATTGGACCATGAATCAATCATAAACTCTGGAAGCCCACCCCATGACAGCATGAAGATTTGAAGGGACATGCAGACACACACCATAACATTCTGCCCCAGCCCCACAAGACTCCCTTTATGCAAAGGCATTTATTCCATTTGCAACAGTTGTCAAAGTCTTAACAGGTTCAGCATTGCTCAAAAGTCCAAGCCCCAAGTCTCCTGAAGATGTAAGGTGAATTCTTAACTGTGAGCCCCTGTACAAATGAAAAGTTCAACACTTCCAACATTCAATGGCACAAAATAAACATTACCATTCCAAAAAGTACAAACAGGGGGATATAAAGCATTGGGACCAAAGCAAGTCCAAAAGCCAGAAGGGCTAACATTATGTCCTGTAGTTCCATATAGAACATCCAAAGGAATCTATGGCATATTTTGAGTTCCAAAGGGCTTGCATGACTCTACCCCTACGGCTCTTCTGGTGGTTACAACTCCCATGGCTTCTCTCTTGGGCCCACTTTGCTCCTTCCTTGCAACTTTCCTTAGATGATCCTCGTTCCTGACTTTTCCAAACTTCTGAGGTCTCCACTGCACGTCAGGTTTCTCAATCACAGCTTCACACACTAACCTCTCAGGGGGACACTGCCTGGCCTCCAGGCCTTCTGAAATCTAGGTGGGAGCTTTCTTAACCTCAAAGCTCTTGCGTCCTCCATTCACCTAAAACCAGGGACACATGGGTGATGCCAAGGTCTGCTGCCACCTGGAGAAGTAACCAAATTTTCATTTCTCTTGGTCAGAGGGGTCAAGTGCCTGGATTGCTGGGCACTCTTAATCTGAATCTGAAGAACAAATTCTCTATTCTGCCATCATTATGAAACATGGCAGTCTTCAGTTTTCTTCTCTAAGCAAAATCTTTTATCATTGCAATTTTGCGGGTGCAAGGGTGGAGACTTGCTACTTCTTGTGATGCCCTTAGGCCATCTTTTATATTCTCTTTTTGCTTCTCAGCAATGGAGATCTCCTTAGCTATACCTTTGTAATCCACAACTTTAATAGAGCTTTCTTTCTGGCCAAACTCACAACATTTTAAATCATCCTGCTGGGGTCTTTGCTCTTGATTCTCAACATAAATCTGGCTAAAATCCCCCAAGAATAGCAATGCCACCATCTCAACATTCAACTGCATTTAAATCTCTTTTGCCAGATAGTCCACTGCCCTTAATCACAGTCTGAGGCAAAGTCTCTGGACATGAGCAGAATGCAGACAAACTTTCTGCCAAGCCATAGCATGCATCACCTGGACTCCAGCAACCAGTGTAGTCTTTCTTCCCAGCAGAAACCTAGCAAACCCGGTCTTTACTGGCAGGATTTCTATCTGCCTTCTGGTCTTCTGAGCTTTGACCAGAATCTCCTGTAGGGAACAGCTGAAGGTGTTTGACCTCTACTCTTTCAGGCAACATCTCCAAACCTTTCCAAACACGTCCCATAAGCCATTTCCAAAGGCTCTTGAACCACGTGTTCAGCTATCGTCGCAGCAATGAACCCACTCCTTGTACCAAATTTTGTCATGGTTGCTTGTCTCTCCTTGCTGAGACAAAATACCTGATACCTGAAATTAAGGAAGGAAAGGTTTATTTAGCTCACAGTTTGGGGAGGTTTCAGTCCACACTCAGGTGGCTGCAAGACAGAGTGGCATACAGCAGAGGCCAACAGTTTATGGTGGTAAAAGATAGCAAAAGTAACAAAAGCGAAAGGGAGAAGCTGGGGCAAGCAGCCTCTTTCCCTCCCTTATGTTGTATGAGGGCAGGTGTAGCCCTCACATCCATAATTCCAACTTTGCCCATGAAAACTCTAGAATCCTGCCTCATGGTTGCATGAAGCTTTGAGGGGACACTCAGACACAAACCATAAGAAATGCCTCTTGGTATTAGGACACAAGAAGGCTAGCCTCTATCAGAGAATATAAGTTATTATAAATCTTTAAACTCTAAGTCAGAGAAGGATAAAAGCTATGTGGGAGAGACAATTTCAATGTTACTGGAGCATAGGAAAATGTTATGGTCATCTTGTGAAGCTTTGGGGACTTGGGACATTGAGAGGGTGCTAAATATCAACAGGAAAATGGGGATGGGAAACTTTGGGTATAGGGTAAATTTAGATGAAAATGAAAATACAATAGACCTAAAGAAACATGCCTTTCTTTTGTCTTCTATTTTATATAATTACACATAATTCATGAGTCTATATTTTGATGTTTTTTATGCTTATATAGCCACATAACCTCAACTGAAATCATGACATAGACCATCTTCATTACTCACGAAAATTTCTTTGTGTTCAATAATAGTTTTCTGTGCCAGTAAAACAAATGATCACAAAACAGTGTTTTCAAACAACAGAAATATATGTTCTTTACTTTCAGGAGAACTTCAAATTGGAAATGTATTTGGGGAACAAAATCAGTCTTACCAAAGCTAATTCCCTCTGAAAGCTCCAGAGAAAGACATGTTGCCTCCCTCTTATAATTTCTGAAGACATCAACATCCCTTGGACAGTGGCTGGTAAATTCTGCTAAAATCTGCTGAAATCTCTGCATTGCAATCTCTGCACTGCACTCTCATCTGCCTCTCCCCTGCGGTGCTATCTCTGGCACCTTCTGCAACCATTTGTAATCACGAAAGTCCCACCTGGCTATCCCAATCACAAAATCCTCAATGTAACCATATCTTCAGTCTCTCACCATATGAGGTAAAATCTATAGATGCAGAGAGTTATTACTTGGACACATTTAAGTTGGTGGTAGTGGAACTACACTATTCAATCTACACATGTGTTTTTATATGGGTTACCTGCCCCACAAATCTAGTCCTGAAAAATCACTGACCTTCTTTTTAATATTATACTGTTGTCCTTGCTAGAAAGTCATATAAATGGAATCACGGAGCATGCAGCAATCTTTTCACCTACTGCAATGCTTCTGAGATTCATTTGAGTTGAAAATATCAGTAATTTCTTTCTTTTATTGTTTACCACTATCCTGTTGTGTGAACATATGATAATTTGTTTTCTCATTCACCAAGAAATGGCCATTTTATTACTTTCCATTACTTTCCAGGTTTTGATTATTATGAATGAAGCTGCTCTGATTATTTGAACATAAATACTATTTTTAGTGTTTTTCTTTCACTTTATTTAAAAAAAAAATGTAAAGTGGTTGTGTCATATGGTCAGAGTACGTTTAAGTATGAAGTTAGAAAGGTGTGCAGCTGTGCTTCCTGGTGGCAGTTGGATGATTCACACATCCCTTCAGGTGGAGGAGGAGCAGGAGCACATAATCCTTACTGATATCTGTCATCACCAAGGACTTTTCAGTATTTGTAAAGTTATGCCATGGTATCTTGCTGCGTTATTAGTTTGTGTTTCCACAATGACCAAGTAAAGATTGAATTTTTTCTCATGTATCTATGCAATCAATGCAGCATATCCCTCATATACTGTCTCTTCAATTTTTTGGCCCATTTTATATTAAGTTGATAGCATTCTTGACTTATTCTGGATAAGGGCATTTATTTAAAATAATGTTCCAAATATTATTTTCAGCTATATTATTTTATTTTTGTAACAATGGGTTCTTTTTTGAAAAGCATAATATGCTAATTGCAATGAATTCCAACGCATCGTTTTAAAAAATTAAATGTTTTATGCTTCTTTTCCTCTCACACATTTAGTTAAGTGGATCACGGTAACTATGTTGAAGTCAGCTTTCTTGTTGATTCCTGTGCTGGGAATAAACATGGCTTCCACAAGTTAAAGGAGGAGGTGTTTCATTTGGCACATTGCTTCAGAGATTTATATTTTGATCAGCAGGCTCCAAATAAACATTGTGCATAAGGGTGTGGTGATGTGAAATCACTTCAGTCATGGCTGACAAAAGCAGAGCATGGGGAAGAGGGAATGAGGACTACACCCCACAAACACACTCTTCATTGATCTAACTCCAGTGACTGGGCTCCACTTCTTAAGCACACACTGAGCTATGAGTAGATTAATCTACTACAAATATAGCGCCTCCGCTCTCTAACTACCTTCCCAAGAGTCTCAATCCATCCATAGTGACAGCTTAGGCTACTGGCACGCGAACACCAATTCTTCTGTGCCTTCTGCCATAATTTTAATGTTTATGACTGTGGTTAAATTAGAGTTAGTTATTAAATGTAAAGTAAGAATTAATATTTATTTTTGTCAATGTAGTGAGTTATAGATGAAATTAAGAAATAAACTTAAAACCACATAGGAAAATAATTGAAAAATATTCTTAAGCAAATGTACTTTCTTTTTTGTTTTTTTGCTTTTGTTTTGTTTGTTTGTTTGTTTTGGTACTGGGAATTAAAACCATGAATTTGCTCCTGCCGTGAAGGCCCTGTGCTGCTCAGCTATATCCCTAGCCCAGCAAATGTACTTTGAAGTAGTTTATTTTTTGGAATAACTTTTGATGGACAAAATACTCTCTGTGGTGGATCATTTCATAGATTAACTTTACAGGATCACAGAATGCCCTGTGATAGCTAAACATTTCTGAGTGTTCCTGTGAGAGTACTTAGGAATGAGATTCTGGCTTGAGTTAGTAGTGTCAGTAAAGTAAATTGCCTCCAGAAAGGGATGCCACCATCTCATCTTTGAGGGCCTGATCAGAAGAAGAGAAAGGAGAATTTGTCCCTTCTACCTGAGGATTTGAGCTGTGTCTTGATCTCTTGCTCTCCAACTGAGCACAACACTGGCACTCTTGGCTGTCAAGTTTGTGGATTGAACTAAGCATTATTAGACAAAAACTCTTGTGATCCAGTCTCACCTGAAGTAAAAGGGCTTATTGAATAGCCTTTAGAGAAGCTAGCAAATGACAAGGTCCCTGGACAGGTTCTACTACTATCACCAGAGATGCTAGGTTGCCATTTGAAATACATTCTTTGAACCTGAGAGCCCAGAGATTTTTATAATGAAAAATTTAGATGAAAAGTACAAATTACTCATCTTGTCCTTACTCTGGCTACAGATCAAAATACAGGATGTCTCAATGACAGCCATTCTTTTTGGGCTGAGATGAAATCTCAGTGTTGTTTTAATTTGCATTTCTCAAATGACTAATAATGTTGAAGATATTTTGATATATTTGCTTTCCGCTAGTATTTCTTCATTTGAGAAGTGTGTGTTAATCTCAGATGCTCATTTTTGGATTGGGTCTTTGAATTTTGGGGACCTGATTGTTTTAAATTCTTTATATGTTCTAGATAGGAGTCTTTTGTGTAAGAGGCAGTTGGATAATATCTTTTCCCAATTTGTGGGTTTTCTCTTCACTGTTGGTGATTTCTTTTGATGTTCAGAAACTTTTCAATAAAATGAGATCCCAGTTGTTGATTCTTTGAAGTATTTCCTATGTAGTTTGGTTTTTGTGCAACTCGAATAAGAGAAAGATGAAAAAGTACTGAAGCAAATCATATATATATATATATATATATATATATATATATATATATCTGGATATATAGATGGTATAACTGTACTGTTTGTGTCTGATGGTTTGCTGGGAACAGTTAATGTTTAAAAGCTTTGTCCCACTATTTTGACCAATTTTCAACGCTTATATATGGTAATCTGAGCAACTTATATGATGACAACAATTTGCAATATAACAACGTCACTGAAGATAACAATATGTAATATAACAATTACTGTTAATACCTATCATTTGGTTTGAAGCCCTGTATGATTTCTAATGTCCATGCTTTGTGTTGTTTGTATTCTGCTTTTGTTCATTTTTGTACTATTTTCTTTAAAATAAAAAAACAAAGAAAAGTTTTATATAAAAAAAGAAAAGTACAGGTAAGACAAAGTGGAGGAATTTCGGGGGTAGGAAAGCAGTCCATAAGGAGAAATACTTGTTGCTGTGGATTCATTGCATTTAGTATTCTGGGTAAAGAGATAGTTCTTCTTGGAAGGTTAACCAGGGGTTTTAGTCAAAGTTTTAACATATTCAGGAATGTGAAATTGTCTTTTGCGGGGTTTTCACTGTCACTGTTAATTGAATACCTTCCCTATCTCTTTCATCTTCCAACTTCTGATGTTTGTGTTTTTTTTTTAATTTTGAAGGAAAAAGAAAAATTAATAACAGCAATGCAGACAAAAGCAAAACAATGGAAGAACAATAAAAAAATTGCACAATGATACAGGATTTCAGAATGAGATGATAGGAATTAGCAACGGTTTTTCTATTACATATTGCTATCTTTAATGAAGCTGCTCAAGCCAGATGTAAGAATGCAAGATTGTTCAATTAAAGACAATAAGAAGTAATAAAAAACATTAGAAATGGTACAAAGCTTGTGGTGTTTGTATTTAAATAAAAGACATATTAGACCTCTTATTCTATCAACTAAATCACCAATTTTCCTAGGTCTCCAGCTAACAGATAGAGGGTCATAAGATTTTTCTATCACCTATAATTACAGGAGTCAATTTTTCATAATTATCTTTATAAGTATGTAATATATATGTTTTATATAAGACATTAAAATATTTAGTATATTGTAAATGTAGAATATAAATATCCACATGTTTTAATGTATAAAATACAGATTACTGGGAACGTGGATCACTGCCATAATTATGGAACTATTTTACTAGTTACAGTAGTCCAAAATGTTAAAAGTGACATTTTTAAATACAGTTTTTACTCCATGTGTATCATTTATACTTGTAAAGTAAAAATAATCAAAAATCAAACCATCATTTGGAAATAATCTATGTATTTTATATACATATTTACATACTATATAAGATATTTTACATGTTACTAAATAAAAGGCAATTGGTAATTACCTTGCTAATGCTGACAGAAATCTATTTGATACCAATGGTGGATCTAAAATAATAGAATGATGGTAATAGGTTTTCTAGATAGGTTTCTAGTTTTGTGGATATGGCTTTCTAAAATGATTTGATTTAAAGATTCTGGTAATCTGCATCCAGTATCAAAGAGGGTACTAATTGTCTATAACATGACTGATAATATAATACGCAAAATATCTACTCTGGGTATTGCCAATTACTTGTAGGAAGGAAGTATCTGAGTGACCACATATATAATAGTTTTGCACTCCTTGGGAATAATTTTTGTAGGGTAACTATACATTGTGCAAAAGGAATAATGAAACCTTTTAGGTAATATTGAGCATTGACTGAACTGACTCAGACTCTAGGAAGAACAGTAACGCCGGACAGTGGCACTTACTGAAGCTAGGAAAAGTGATACAAGGAAAGAAGAGGGACTCATGGATTCCAACTTCCAGCTCAGGAATGGCACAGATGGACTAACACCTTCTGTGTGTGCCAGAGTAGACCTTTGTCTCCCATAGTGGTAGGGTTGAGAATGCTGAAAATCAAAGAATCCCACCCTGTGACTGGCTGAGTTACAAGACATATTGAGCTCTTTATCACATGGGGTATCTGCTGTTAACAGTGAGCCATGGGAAGTGAATGAAATTCTATAAAATGGAAAGGCAACATGTGAAATGTTTTGATCAGTCTGGTGACATCGAGCCTCTAGGTTGTGGTGTGCACTTTTGACACCAGAAGCAAACTCCCCAGTGAAACTGGCTTCCCCATTGCCTCTACAAGCACCCTCTCTACGGGGTAGAACTCCCTTACTCCTTCCCCACTTCGTTTCCAGACCTGTAAGTAGACTTAAATCACCATTAGCCCCTAAAGGTGAAATATGCAATGACATACATCCCATGAAGGGTACACTGTTCTCTCAAGAAAATGCTTGAATGTTCTAACTTACACAAGCAGAAATCTGGAGTATGTGAGAATGAACGCTTTGTGTGTGAGATAATGTTGGAAAAAACACAAAATTCTATTGGACTGTAGTTATTATTATAACATTAAGATGTATTATAGATTTAAAGTTGTTGCTCATGGAGTTAAAAATGGCTTTCATGGTTTGCTTAGCTTATACATGAAACAAAAGATAGCCCTGCATGGAAAAAAAGAACACAGAAATATTTGGTTTAAAGAAGAGGATAGGATTTAAAGGCTTAAGAACAATTAGAATGTTAGAGGGATTTGCCACTTAAGCCCTACTCACTCACACTGAAGGTCTGTAAGATGGAGCTTTCACCGATACTGTAACAAAGAAATTTGGTACTAGAGCATCAACGGCTGGAAGGATTCAGTGATTGCTCTTCTCTGTGGACTAGATTTTAAAGTGGTTGCTGAAGGTATTTAATAAGGAAATGTACATGCAAAGGGAGTGTTTGGATCTGAGAGCGGCAAGGATCGTTTTGGCACTTAACTTCCCGAAAGAAGATGGTTGTAGTTACCATAACAGAGAGTAGATTTAAAACATGCGTTTACCCTGGATCATCCACAGTTATGATGTTGGTTAGTTGATCTTAATCTGCAACGAAATATAGAAAAATCACACTAAGTATTTCCTTAAACAGTATTAGGAGAAAAATTCTAGGTGTTTTGAAGAATGTGCAGGCCAGTTATATGAAGCGACCTCATGCCCATGGTCTCTACTCCTTATATACTTCCCATCCTCTCTCACCCATACAGGTGGCCTAACAAGGGGCTCCCTTGAAACAAATCACAAAGTAAGTAAAAACAGCCTGTGTTATAAACATGTGTTCACTGTTTATAGGGACCAACCCAAAGTCGACAACCATAGCACTATTGTCCCTTCTAGGGCAACTCTGAATTACAGTGACAAATAGAAATATGCTGCATTGGACAAACCATTGAACAGCACACTTTTTCACTTTTTCTGGAAGGAGAAATGGTAAACCATGATTATACAACAATTCATCTCATGTTTTGTCAGAATGTCGGAGACCTCGAGGCAATAGAAATAGCTAATTAGTGAGAAGAGAATGGTGAAGAGGTATGTGAATAAATCTGTTTGAATGGTCAAAAACAACAAAAAAATTTTCATGTGAATGCCCCTGAAAGAACTAACCAGAGAAGGACCTTAATGATGGATCATCCACTCGTGCCTCCTGTCCTCACTAAATGAGCTCATGAAGAAAGAAGCCATCAGGGCAAGGATGACACTTTGCCATGATCTCTGCTACATAGACTTCCCCTCACCAAAAATGATCTGGATGCATCCATTTTCGAGTCCCCCATCTTCCAGAAGAAGCAGAGATCATTACTGTGTCCTGGTACAGACCATTTCCTAGGGTGACATGCCAGATATCTGATGGTTGGTAGATTACATTGAAATGCTTCCATCATGGGAGGAACACCATTTTATTTTTATTGAAGTAGTTATTCTACATCTGCATTTTCTTTCACTGTGCTCAAAACTACAGCCAGAACTAGTATCTACCTTTCAGAGAATGTACTAACCACACTTATGGTAGGATACACAACACTGCATTTCTTAAAGGAGCTCACTTTACAGTAAGGAAATCCAATATTGGGCCTATTCCAATGCAGTACACTTGCTCCCCCATCCTGAAGCAGCTTCCTTGTTAGGCAGAGAAACGGACCCTTGGAAAGTTAGTCACAGTCCCAGCTTGGAACCCACTGAGGCAATGTTCTCTAGAAGGCTGAAAATGCGCTGAGTAAATACTAATTAAATGATGCTTTTTCTTCCATAAGCAGGACTCATGAGTCCAAGAATCAATGGATAGAGATTAGAGTACCACTACCTGCTCATGTGTTCAGTGACCTACTGGAAAAAGGTTTTCTTCCTGTTACTCCTACTTTGTGCTTTGCTGAGACAGAGTTCTGAATCATTAAGTTCTTAGCATCAGAAAAAGTAATATTTCTACAAGGAGATATAATAAAATAATAATGCTATTGAACTGGAAGCTAAAACTGCTACCCAACAACTTCGGACTCTACTTACCTCTGAAGTTAAGAGACAAAAACAGGAAAGAAAAGAAGAGAGAAGCAATGGTGGCTGTAGATTCAGAGTACAAAGGGGAAAGAAACAGTACTACTACTCCACAGTCACAGTAAAAGAATAGTATGTACAGAATCCAGGAGATCTTAGGGCATCTTCTATTATTATTACTTAGTATTATGATCAGCATTATGGTCAGGGGAAAACTACAACCCAGTCCAGCAAAGCTGCTAATACTCCAGCTACAGGACCTTCAGAAACGAAGGCTTGCTGTACCCCACCGTATAAGGAATGAAGACAAACTAACGTGCTTGGTGGAGGCACAGGAAATACAAAATGATACACCCACACAATTTCAAATTTAATCCCACAGAAAGAAAATAATGTTGTTAAATTAAGATCCCACAAAAAATAAATGAATTAATGTATTAATATTGTAAAATCTAGTAAAATGTGCACTTACACATATTTTACTGGTGATATGTTTTTAAGTAAAGATTTTATCATCAAATGCAGACTATTTGGAACAATTTTTCAGACTATTAGGTTGCTTAAGGTACAGTGACTGAATGGCTGAGGTCAAGGAACATTAAAACATCTTTAAGCTGAAAGCATGTGGTTCTTCAAAAGTGTACTTGAAGCTAATAAGGTTGGCTGCTCTCAGTTTCCCACTGTCTTCCTCACATGGGCTGCAGCTCCTGCACTTCTCTTTATGCTGGACTCAGTTTGTGGCTGGTCTTCCTCTGTTTCTCTCGGAAAATGGCAGACAATATGTCTGTCCCTCTTTCCCTGCTCCCTGTCCTCCTCCACTTCGCATCTTATTTTTGTCTGAAATTCAGTCCCTCCATTTGCAGACACTGATTGCCTCCTGGTTCAGCACCTTATCTTCGAAGATAATCTAAGTAGGCCTACTGCCATTGGCGTCCTGTCCCCTTTCATCAGCTTTGCATAGGCAGAGAAAATACCGAGCGCTGCTGAGGTGCCCTACTGTGGAGGGGCAGGCAGCGGCTGATAAGTGGGAAGTGAATAACTGGAACTCCAGAGAAAGGAGGACACATTCATTATCAGAGAATGTATTTCTCTGAAGGAAATAAGTGGGACTAGGAAGATGGATTCTATATTTAATTATGAAGAAGTGAACTAATAACTTCTGCCTCCCTTATAAGAATTTGGTCAATGTTGCTCGGCTGGCACTTTCTCTGAAATGCTTTCCAAAGTACAAATTACTTTGAACGAACATGCTATGGAGAAATTTCCCTACCATTGCTTTCGCCTGTTATTTTGAAGAGATAATCAAAATTTGTGGCTAAATTTTGAATTTGAATTCAGTGTAAAGCAACAGTTAAAAGTGAATCATATGTTTTAGTGCCATTGGGTGGAAGTAATTACCAAATTTGCCCTGGGAGGAGTTTCTCATATTTTAAACCTCTTGTAGTATAGTCAATACCCTAGCTAAGAAAGAATGGGCGCAGAAATAAAACATAGACAATAAACTCTCATCAGTTTGTACCTTCAGGGTTTTAAGGGAAACTTAAATAAAATCAGCCTTTAGATAGATATGAGATTGGAAAACACAACATTTCATGTTGATGAGATACTATGGAACAAAGGAACTTTCATGGAATAGAAATGAACAATTTTAGAAATACTGAATGAATAATAAAAACCATAAATCTGAGCTTTTGACTTAGCCTGTATTTGTCAATTAATTCTGCAAGACTCAGTAAGTTATCCAAAGAGGGATACTAGTTAAAAAACTCCAGTAGAATTTTTAAAGAGTATTTTTCAAAAAAGTTAATCATATAAAAATGTAATCAGTCAGCATTTATATGAAGTAGGTATGAAGATGGTAATGTTTCTTTTCAAAAATTGACCAATACATATCATTTTAAGGATCTTCCTGTTACAGCTTTCCCAAAGTGAGCCATAGCCATTCTCAGCAACAACAAGGACCTGAGCTCCTTGGACAATGGGAACAGCCAAGTTCATCAGGAAAACCAGCATGATGAGCTCCTCCAAAAGAACCTCACAGCTTCTCAACAGTTTCCATCAGGCTCCCAACAGCTTCTTACCAGTTCCCAACAGCCTCATTTCTCCAGTTCTGCCTCTTATGCTACTGACAGCACTCCCCAGGTGGGCCTCCCACACCCAGCACCACACTTCTTTGGTTTACTCAGGTGTTATAGGTTGACCACCAGTTATCAATCTACTATAACTGGCATTGAGAAATGCTTTTACTGTGGATGTGCTCTGCAACTGCCAAGTGAGTATCAGATTGAAGAGATTTGTATTGCATGCCTTTGTCAAGAATGGGCAGCGTTAACTCTGGTAACAGCTTACAAGAACAGAACTGGAGAGAAAGCCTGGATGTTACATAATATATAGGTGGTTTTGAACAGAATGCTGCTAGCAATATGCATGGTAAAGGCCACTGTGATGAAGTTCTAGACTGACATCGGGAATGCACTATTGGAGCAAAGGTGATTCTGTTATAAAGTGGTAAAGAACTTGACTGAACTATGATTATGTCCTAATGTCTTAGGGAAGAATTAAGTGAAATGAAGCAAAATAGGATATTTGAAGAGAAATGAAATGGAGAGAAACAGCAATGTTGAGGGTGCCTCTTGGCTTCTCTTGAGTGGTTAGAGTAGAAGGAGATGGAGGAAATCATGTAAACAGAATTTTTAGTCAAAGTGGAAGCAACAAATGGAGTTGCCCACAGCTCCTGTAACAACAGCTCCGGTGCTCTCCAGCGGGCTCCTGCTGTACAGTCCTCTCACTGTAGATTTGTCTTCTCCTCTGGTGGTACCAGGAAGCCACATACAGCGACAAAAGGACTTATTCATGACAAAGGGCTCAGGGGTATCTGAGAGGTTCCTCTTTTCTGTCTTTTTTCTCTGTTTTATTATACTTGAATTTAAAACTGATGTAATGATAATTAACTTTTTAAACAAAATCATTAAATAGAAATCCTAGCATGCCTAAGCAAAGACTACAAGATCACATAGATCATCTGAGGATGAATTTGGGATTAGAACTATACCTCACCAGATGTGGTGGTGCCCACCTATAATCCCAGCACTTGGGACACTGAGCCAGGAGGATTGCTCTGACTCTGAGGACTTCCTGGGCTACAAAGTAAGTTCAAGGTCAGTTCACTGAACTGCATAGTCAAACACCATCTAAAACAGGAAAAAGAAAAAAAAACGAAGCCTGTTTTTTGCCTCTGATCTCCATTGCCCCATTGCCCAGCAATGGAGAAAACAGCTACAGCACCCAGCACAATCTAAAGTGACTTTTAAGGGAAAGGGAGATCACTTGCAGGAAAGAGGGAAAGTTACACTGAAAGCGATTAATTTTTCAGTCACATTTCTTAATCAGTTAGCAAGAATCTATTATTCAGAACCTACACACAGCAAAAGGTCAGGTAAACAACTCATAATAGAGGCATGGTCCATAAATTTTAGAAGTTGATAACAGTAGCAAGTCAAAGAGCAAGTATTGTACTATGACACTGTCTTTTGCAAACAGAAGTAGGAAGTCCTCACACAGATAATTAACAAGGAGACATTTAGCAAGGTTTAAGGACTCCAATGCATCTAATCACTGGGACTGTGAAGTTGTTTGTTCATGTTTTATGTATAGGTCAGATGTGTAAGAGTAACCAGTAACCAATCTGCATGCTTAATGTTATAATTTGTCTTTGCTTTAATTAATCTTATTAGTAAAACAAAACAGAGCTCCTCTGTTTCAGAGATGTCTTAGGATACTCTGGGAGAGGACTGTAACCTAGTAATATTCCTTCCAACTAATTAGTAGAAAAATCTAGGAAAATTTGCAAAAATTATCGTGGTTTATAATCAAAGCAACTATTTTGTGTTCAGTATCCCCTGGGTGGAGTATTTTATACTAGAGGCTATAAAAGGCTATCACACAAAATCTGACCTGCAAAAGAGTTTAAGTTTATTTGAGAGGCTGAGATGTGCATAAAAATATCTGTAATGAAAAGCATGTAAATTGGTAAATTAGATTACCATAATAGCCAGAATAAATATTTTTAGTAATAAAGGGGAAAAAGTTAATGAAATTGAAATTCAGTTGTTCAAGGTTAGGGAAGCAAAACTGATTATTAAGGCATTTGAGCAACACTATGATTAGTAGGATGATACAGTTTGCTGACCAAAACCAAGACCAATTTGACCTTATAGAAATTAAAATTGTATTCTCCTAACAAGACAGAGAATATCATATAAGAAGGGAGCAATTATCAGTTGAAGTCTAGTTTCTCACAACTGTAATGTTTACATAAAAAGCACTTCCCCTAATGCACTGTGAGTGCACTTTGTCAAACAATAATGTTTACAGGTATTAAAAAGCTCCTGCTACATTAAAAACTCAGATATTAACACCAAACACCAAATATGGAGATAAATTTCCATTGTTTAAAACTTGCTCAATATTTTAGTGAAAAGCCAATGACTACTTACTGTATGCTGTCTTTGTTGTATAAAAAGTGACTGCCTCTCAAATATTTTTATTAAATTCAGTATCATGTTTGTGTTCATGTACCTTTGTGGGCATTTTTTATGAATATATATTGTTTGATACATAATCTCTAAAGAAAGTCTAAAAAAGGCAAGTTCTTCATACACTAGAAATAACTTCATTCCTTTCCACATCTAGAAGTCTACAATTTGAACATGGCTGTAATCTCCAAACAAATCAAGTTTTGGACTGTGTTTCTTTCAAGAAGCTGTGAGAAATCAAGCTAATTCTATTTTTGTTTCTGGGGAAATTGAATTCCATACATTTGTGAGCCCGAGGTTCCCAATCACTGCCTGGCTGATTCTCAGGGGTCATTCTCATGGAAGCTATTCATATTCCTTGACTCATTGTTTCTGTCTTCCATCTACAAGTCAGTTTTGGGGAGTTGACTGTTTCTCTTCCCTGTGGTTCATCTGTCCTGTCTCTCTCTTCTGCTACATATATCTGACTATAGCTGATAAAAGAATGAAAACATATTAACACACAGACAGCCACTTACAAAGTAGCACAAGAATAGTACAATCAAAAGTGAATTACAGACAAGGTAATGGAATTAACAACAGTTGTTGTATTATATATTGATAACTTCAAAGTGTATACTCAGGAAAACAAATATAGACATGCAACACTGATCAAACAACTAATCATTAACTGTTCCTTACAATAAAGCAACATAAGTCAGTAGTTCAACTATGTTATGGCTGATAGTTTTCTCTGCTGTAAAATGTAGATTATTAGACAATACCTAGTTGGATAACATGTGGTGACTTTCCTATTTTGAGTCACTTGGTGGATACTTTTCTCCATTCACAGAATTCCTTTCCTAATATATCTAAGTTAGTGTTTGATTGACTAACTAGAGATGGGGATCTTGCAAAAATGTTTCTAACATTCTGTCTGCCAAAGTCTTTATAATTTGTGTGATTAATTCAAATTATTATTTCCATGTCATGATGCACTTTAAACCTAAACTACTTCAATTTAAATTGACTATAGATAGCTTATTCCCATGAAGAATTAATCATACCTAAAACTTACTTTGCCAGCACTTAAAAATTTTGGCTTTGATTGATACTGAAATCCCATTTAAGCCTATGTTTTTGCAAAAAAGTAATATAATTTCCTGCCTCTATCTCCTGAAAGAAGTATTCAAGAAAGGAAGTGTAAAGCACCCTTTTCTGAGCTCACTCCACCGTCTTCAAAAATAACAGAAATTACTGTTTATTGTTTGGTTTTTAGGAAGTGTCATGGCTTGTGTCTAAATGTCCCTCCAATGCTTCATGAGGTCATAGATGAGGATTTTCAGAGGTGGCTGGCTCTAGAGTGTGGTGCTGGGATCATGCGTATGTAATTACTAAATTAGTCCCTTGATTGATTTGACATGGTTCTGGATAGAGTCAATGAGAAGGTCACCCTGGATGTGAGTGCTCCTGACCTAAGAATTTGTAGCCTATGTAGAACATAAGGGGCAGAAAGCAGGCTGGGGCTGTGCTTACTGCTCCCTGTTTTTGCTGCCTTCTGCCTGCCATGAACTGTTTTTCTTCTGTGAGGCCCCTCCACCATGCCACTCTGCCTTAGGCCCAGCCCATTATAGACTGAAAATGTGTACAAACTGTGAGCCAAAATAAAACTTCCCTCCTTTAACTTTGAGTCTGCAGTGCTTTGTCTCAGCAGTGAAAAAAATCTAAAAATAAACAGAAAATAACAGAACTTCAGTAAGTAACCCCATTGTTATTATTCCAAGTAACTCTGTGCTTACTATTCAACCAAGATTCTCCCTGCTAAATCTTAAGTACTTAAATTATTTGTCCAAGATAAAATAGCTGCTACTTAGAAGTGAGATCTTGTATTTATACTCACATACCAAAATATTGCTTGGTGTAAATTTCGTGTTTTAAACGTAGAAATTTTTTATCTTTAACATCAACCTGCTCACAAAATTTTTTGGTTGGTTTTACCGCCCTTTCAATGTGTTTCTCAAAAATTTTTTGTTGTTGTTTGAGACAGGGTTTCACTATGTACATCAGGCTGGCTTTGAATTTATTATGTAGCCCAGGCTGATCCCAAGCAGGGCAATCCTCCTATTTCAGTCTCTCAAGTGCTGGGATTACAGGCATGCACCACCACACAGCCAACATAAGATTTCAAACATTATAATCCTGAGTGCTTGTAGTCACCCTTTCTCTGGATGTGATATTTAAACTTACTGAATATGTTACTTATACAGCTGACAAGGTCATTAAACTTCAGTCTGAAAATGTCAGTTGATACCTTTATAACTAATCATGTGACCTGTTAAAATGATAGATTTACTGGTTTACTTCAGGTTCTTGTGAATGAGTCTTATTAGAGCAGAGGGATATGCATAAGTGTGTATGTATGTGTGTGTGTGTGTGTGTGTGTGTGTGTGTGTGTTGCTGGGGATCAGCCTTATGGCCTCACACATGAGAGATATGTACTATAACACAGCTATACTCCCAGCTTTATCAAATGTCTCCTCTTTAAACATCAAGCTTATTAAAATAAAAGTCTAAACTCTGTGTTTTATTTTTATACAGCTATTTTTATGACTTTCATCTGCATCATTTTAATAATTAGGTGATCACAGTGATTTTAGATGAATTTAGCATTTTTATACCATTACCTTAAGTATTACAAACCTATTTATTGAAATACTTCAGGAGTTATTTTTCTTCAAAATATCAGGTCTGGTATTGATTGAGCTACTTACTGTCTCTATGTTGTGTTGGGAACACACTTTGAAAAATAAAATTCAAGACTTCAGAGCATTTACATGTCAGTGGGAAGACAAATAATAAACTAATAGAATATAGATTCAGAATATTTTAAGTAGAATATTATGAACAAAATAAGCAGAGAGAAACTTAAGAGTACAGGCACAATACTCCGCATAAGATGATGGAGAGAGGACCTGCATAAGACATCACCGAACAAAGACACAGGTGACCTAGACCTGGAACAGTAGAAAGCTGAGGGAAAGTTCTGCAGAGGAAGGTCAGGAAGTGAGAGTCCCAGCAGCGGAAATAAACATATATTTACTAAGCAACAAAAGAGCATATGGGGCGGGGCGGGGGGCTGGGCGGGGACGGGGTGGTGAACAGAGATGCCTAGACCCTTCAGGCCTGGGGCAAGAGTCAGAAAGAGGATAAAAATGATGACTGCAAGTTTACAAATTATGAATCAACCTGTATTCATGGTCTGGTCATCTTGGTCCTTTTGTGTTGATATAATCAAAAATCGGACACTAGGTAATACAGAAAACTGAGGTCTATTTGCCTCATAATTGTGACTAGAGCTGCCTAACCATATGACAGCAGTGAGTGGAAAGATCACCTTGGCTGTCACAACACCATGTACAGATCGCTATTCTTTCAGAAGTGTGTGTGTGTGTGTGTGTGAGAGAGAGAGAGAGAGAGAGAGAGAGAGAGAGAGAGAGAGAGAGGGAGAGAGACAGGGAGACAGAGACAGGGAGACAGAGAGAGAAACAGGCTGAGATGGATTTATAGAGAAAGTACCAGAGAAGAAATGCAATTTAGGAAAAACTCTCAAAATTTCTGTTTACATATATTTCAGATTTGAACTCATGTTTTACTTGGCCCTCCCTTATTTTAAGTGCAAATGGCCAGAGCATCAATTCTGGTTTCCTATTTTACAAAACTGAGGCTAATCTTATCTCACCATCTTTCACCTTAGCCCTCGTCTAATCATCACTGTCACTGACACCTTGAGAGCACTTTTGGATGCAAATGTCGCTTTGTTCCACTACCCATGTGTTCCTGAGCTGAATGAAAGCACGCACATATATCACACCTTGAATTTAAACACTTCAACTTCTTCCAAGTATCAAGAGAAACTGGAAATGTTACCATGAAAGCAGTCATTATATGTGCTTTCTGCTCTTTTTCAACAGCATTTTCTACTATTTTCCCGGGCCTCCAGGACCTCAGCAATCTAGACTTCCTGTCCTCAGCTAACCTATGGAAGCTCCACAGTGCAGAGATGCTTACACATTCTTTGACCCCCTCCTTCTCTTCTCTCCAGGACACATACATATTAATTGTGCCTAATTCCTTTACACACTTGTGGATCCTTCCTTGTATATCACAGTCATTGAGAGTCTTTCTTCACTGTTGTTTTTACCTGCTATTTGCTTATCCTACCATTGCTGTGTTCGGTGTGCTTTCTTCATGACCCGTGTCACACACATATATTTGATTCAGTCATTGCACACTTTGTATAAGTTAGGGGGCAAAGGGCAAACATACGTGTTTCATTAATTTAAAAATGTCCCATTGTTCTGTAACTGTTACTTAGTAAATCATACCTAAAAAATGGAATGAATTCAGTCATCTGGGTGGGAGATGATTAAAAAGTGAAAAGAGGGTTTTGCTAGGTGGGGTAGTGCATATCTCCAATCTCAGCACTCTAAGAGGCTAAGGCTGTGGGATTATGGATCTGAGGCCAGGCTGGGAAATTTAGGAAGTTGGAAACATCCTGTCAGAGAGAGAGAGAGAGAGAGAGAGAGAGAGAAGAGAGAAGAAAGGAAGAAGAGAGGAATGAAGGATTTCTTTAAGCAAAAAAAGAAAAGGGTGGGCATGTGAAGAGGTGGGATTCAATCCTCCAGTCTTGAAAAGAAAAAAAAGATGAAGGAGGATTTTGAAAGTGAGAGTACTAAGTGACCAGGTATAACAAAGCAGAAAAAATACATATATGTATATATACATATATACATAAAGTAATATTGTATAAGACTTGGTGGTTGCTATAAATATAAGTAGAATAATGTGTTAATTTCATTTGCTTATTTACTGAATTTTTAACATTTAGTAGACATGTACTGAATAAAAAAGCTTATTAATGAGAATATTTTGAGCTTCTACCTTCTACAGAGAAGCAATTTTAAATTCTGAGACTAAAAGACATTGAAAAATGTTTTTTATCAGAAAGAGAACTTCAAATGAGTATCACTGGATTTGTACTTTTTGAGATTTGTTATCTGAAGCTCAGAAATGGAGAAAGTAACAGATATTAATCTGAATAAAGATAATAAATAAGGATAAAGTATTTTAGGACTAATATTTATTAGCCAAGAGGATCCATCAAGAAAAATGAATTAACATATTGCATACAAACATATTTGCAAGTACAAGTACTACCAGTGCACATCAGTCATGATTATTGATTACAACAAAAATGAGATCTTGTTAACTTCAGAAGAAAATAAATTATTGCTAAATTATTGGACGGCTGGCTTACAAGTGATTAGAATTCAAAGGGAATTGGCTTACACAATTGAGAAGGATAAGATGCCTGTGCAAGACCTTAAGAAAAAGGCAATCCATTCTTAATCCTGCGATTCATCCTGCTATTTAGTAAGGTGTCTTGCTGTACTGCTGTGGGCTTGCCCTCTGCTTCCAACCTGCACAAAAATTTCTGCTTGGTTTTGCTCACTTTTGCTGATTTGCCTTCTCAAGAGGGTTCTTTTTCGATAACCCTGCTCGCTCCTACCCTAACACGTTAGGTAATAAAATGGTGGTCTTGACTCTCACAGTTTAACTGCACAGTGAGTGACACCTGCAAAACCTGAAAAGATATGTAAAGACTGAGCACCCTCAAATAACAATTATTCTCTGTGTACATTATGTTATTATTTCTCCATAAAATTGTAGTGGCTACATTCTTTGCGTATGGGCCCTGGTTAGTTTTATGTTCATGTAACAGTTCTACTCATTGTTTACCAAGCATAAACCTTCAACATTTTGTTTTCAAAATATCAGCTACTGGAATACGACGTCCTCAGGTTTTTACTGACTCCACCTGCCCCATGGCATTCAGTGTGAAATATGTGCTAACCATATATTTATTTTCCTCAACAAATATTCAGGGCAGCTACTATGGGCCAAATTGTAAAAATTGCCTAACTGCCCAAGGTTTCTGGTGCATGGTCCTGTCTTCTAAAGTACTAATTGTTCATAGCATAAGAGAACGAAGTCTTATATAAATAATCACCTAATTTGGACACAGGGGTCCAGGTTTTATGACAGCCAAATGGATGAGAGAGTTTAGAATGGCAGCTGAGCATCTGTTAAAACTAACTGTATGAGTGATCTGTGAACCAAGCCAAGCTTTTGTGATGGGCTATTCTCTCTTCAGAGATGTAATTGTGGACTATAAGGTCAAACACCTATTTTTTTATAAAAAGTACCTAAGTAGAAAATTACACATTTTAGGATGATATCAAGTAAAACCATATTCTCTTCAAATATAAGAATAAGTGGAACAGATATAACTCAGAAGGCTCTCAGCACGTTACTTTCATCTAGTATGAAAAAAGTTACAACTTTCATCAGCTTTGCAGTTTTCAACTATTACTTCTTAATAAAGCAAAACAAGTATTTGTTTCAACTCTGGATGAACCAAACAATAGACATAAGACAGATAAATGCTCTTTTACCTTGGAGCCCTCTTCAGGGGTCACCTATCGATGAAGATCTGTGACAATGGTCACACTCCAGTAGCTCATGAATCTTATCAGCTAAATATAGTAGGCAAAAGAGTCAAAGATCAATAAAAAGATTAATGGTTTTAATTACCCCTCTGTAACAAGTTGTGGGTAAAATTTTACTTGCTACTTTCACTGAGGGTAACAAACCACAGTAAACTTTCCAGTAAAGCTAATTTGACTTTCTTCCTGGTAAATTGCTCATCGACAATCCTGTAATGAGCTTGCTCTGTGTGTGACTGAATACTGAGAATGCTTCCACTTTCTAAACCCAAGAAAAAAAGACCATAAAACTGATGAATAACACATATACAATTTCCTTATAAAATACTAGGAAATAAGAAAATTTCCAAGCAAAATTTCCCTGTTTGAGCCATAGGGAGCAAGTAAAAAGTACTAAATGGATGTTGCATTTGTGGGGCTGTGTGAGCAAAGCTCATAAATACTAACAATGTCTTCTAAAGATGTATAGAATTACTGAAAATTGAACTTTTTTCTCTAACCGAAGAAGCCAAAGACAAGAACTTCAGCCTATCTGATTTGCTTATGATTACTGATGTTTCAGAGAAAACTAGTAATTAGCTCTGTGTGTTTTTATACACCCACATTTAAGGGTAAGTGGGGTTCCAGAAGGTTCCTAGAACTTTCTTCTAAATTCTGTCCTGGTGTTATCAGCATAATCATGATTAATCCTAAATTAGCATTTCTATGCAAGGAACCAAGTTATAAATGACAAAGCTCTTACTCATCTAAACCTATAGTTTTCATTCCCTTTTTCTGGCTGAGTTGTTCTTCCTGTTTCCTCAGTCTAAGTGGAGCACGAAAGCACCAAAGGCTGCTCGCACATGGTTCCCTGCTTGTGCCATGGAGCAGCAGCAGCAGCAGCACTGTCCCTGCTCCTGGTTAAGATCAATCGTACTGTAAGAATAATAACTCTTTCTGCACCTCTAGTGCTCAGAAATCAGGAAACTTGTGTCTAAACAGCAGTGTTCATTTCACTTCAGTGGATAACTTTCCGTACTCTCCTCACTCCAAAGTTGCACTTCTTTAGGGGTGTGCAAGAAATTTAACACCTGAGCACACCCTGTGCAGTCATAAAGCATAAAGTCCTATAGGTAGACAGTGCTGGTGATTTTAAGTGATGCGTTCCTGGCAGCAGCATAGATCCCAGGCACTTCCCTGGAACTGTATGCTTCCTGCTATGAACCTAGGAGCAACCTTGGAATCGACATGTACTCAGTCAGCATCCATGACATGAGGACCATTTGCTCCATGCTGGTTCTGTGCTCATGCTGTCAACAGCTCAGTTTATTTCTTAATCAAATTGGTTTCAAGATGGTTTGGTACGAGTTACCACCGGAAGAGACTGTGTTTATGGACCTTCTTCAGGACTGCCCTTGCTATATGTGGGCCCCCAGCCCGTTTGATAATATGTGTAATCCTCTCCCACTGGAACAAACACACTGTAAGCCCTTGGCAACTGGTATTGGTTGAGCCCTTACAAGCAATAAAGGCAAATTTCTTTTCTTTTTTTTTTTTTTTTTTCCGGTACTGGGGTTCGAACTCAGGACTTTGCGCTTGCCAGGCAAGCGCTTATGCCACTGAGCTATACCCCCAGCCCCTAAAGGCAAATTTCTAACTGACTGGTTACTACTCTTAGAATAATAGGTCCTGATGAATGAAAGGGTCTTGATTTAGTCAACATATCTAAGATCTGGGGAATTGAACTTCTCAGAGAACTGTCCATAAAATAATGGTAGTAATTTCTGGTTTTGTGAGAATAAAATAATTGCTATATTTTGAATGTCTCCACCAATACTCTTGATAAAATTTGTCACTGATGTTTTTGAGAGGTGTATATTTAAGGAATGAGTAGGTAGTGAGTGTCACCCACACATAATGGATTAAGACGACTGCTGGGGAGGAGTTTAGACTTCAACAGTGGGTTGTTAGAAAGACAATTTCAGCTTTCTTGACTTCCTACTTGTACCAAGCTCTCCGTGTCCATGGTACTCTACCTCCACGTTGTACACGCCATCACGGTGTTCTACCTCCACGTTGTGCACGCCATCATGGTATTCTACCTCCATGTTATACACACCATCACAGTATTCTGCCTCCACGTTGTACACGCCATCATGGGATTCTATCTCTATGTTGTACACGCCATCATGTTTTGGCACAACAAAAGGTGTTCATGTCGATACTTTGATATTGCACTTCCTAGCATTCTACACTGTGAGAAAAATTCACAATCATTCTATTTGTAACGAAGTTGTCAATAACAGAGTAAAGAAAATATAATCTCTTCAATAAACCCTATCTAAAAACTATGTATACTTAGGCATAATGATAAATTTGGGTCCTTATGTCACACTATATATATGAATCAATTCAAAATAGATAAGTGACTTAAATGTAAGACCAGGAGATCTAAACTACTGGAAGAAAGCATACACAAAAAGGTACTGATGTTGACCTGAGCAATGAGATTTTTGGAAATAAGTCAGTAAGCAAAGGAAAGAAAAGCAAAAATAATTATGACTATCATTATACTAAACACCTTGTGTACAAAAGGGGAAATCATTCAGATGAAAAGGAATATACGGTAGAAAATACTCACAGGTACTTCTGGCAAAGGTTCATAATCAAAATGTACAGTAGAACTGAAGTAATTCAGTGGCATAAAAGCAGAGCCTTATTGAAAAAGTAGCAAAAGACCTGAGTATGCAGTAATGACATAAAAACACACAAACTTCAAAGAACTATAGAAAAATGCTCAATATCACTAAACATTAGGGGAATGCAAATTAAAACCATAATGAGATATCCTCTCAAACCAATTACAATGGCTATTGTCAAAAATCAAAAGAAACTAATGGTTGGCAAAGAAGTAGAGGAGAGGAAATCCTTGCCGTTGTAGGTAGGAATTTAAATTAGTAGAATCATCACGGAAACTGTGTGGAGGTATCTTAAAAGTAAAAAATAGAATTACTGTAAGACCCAGAAATGTATCTTCTGGTTATAGCCAAATGAAACTAAGTCAGTAGGTTGAAGTGATAGCTAAAGTCCAACTCATTACAGCATTGTTCACAAGAACCATTATGGAAACTGTCTATTGAAAAATTAGTGGATAAAGAAAATGTGACATGTATACACAATAGAAGACAATTAAACCTTAAGTTAAGGATGGCATGGATAAATGTAACATTACTCCAATCTAAAATTTCTGTTCATACAATAAGAAAAACTCTTTGGAGGATGATGGGAAGATGGCGACCAGGTGAGCAGCAAGGGAGCGATCCTCCTTAATAAACACCACCAGCTCGAGACAGACTTGGTGAGCGTGAATGCCGGGACCTCGGCTGGGAAGTTCAAACTGGGCGTATCTCTCTGAGATGCCGGGGGAGTTGCGGTAGGGCAGACCAGGCTGCCATGGCGAGACGTGGGAAAGTCCCAGACGCTGGGAGCCAGGGACGATCCGCGCGGGGAGGAAGCTTGGCTCGGTCCAAGCGCCCTGGGAGCGCAGCCAGCTCGGTCCCTCCCGCCTCCCGAGCCGGTGCAGCTTTCCGGCGACTCCCGACAGAGATCGGCTTTTTGGTGGCGGCAACGCCCGGCAGTCCCACATTTCGCAC